>BOPN01000681.1:304801-324801 GCA_017312705.2 Penaeus japonicus | reverse complement strand
AAAGAGAGAAAGAGAGAAAGAGAGAAAGAGAGAAAGAGAGAAAGAGAGAAAGAGAGAAAGAGAGAAAGAGAGAAAGAGAGAAAGAGAGAGAGAGAAAGAGAGAAAGAGAGAAAGAGAGAAAGAGAGAAAGAGAGAAAGAGAGAAAGAGAGAGAGAGAGAAAGAAAGAAAGAAAGAAAGAAAGAAAGAAAGAAAGAAAGAAAGAAAGAAAGAAAGAAAGAAAGAAAGAAAGAAAGAAAGAAAGAAAGAAAGAAAGAAAGAAAGAAAGAAAGAAAGAAAGAAAGAAAAAGAAAGAAAGAAAGAAAGAAAGAAAGAAAGAAAGAAAGAAAGAAAAAGAAAGAAAGAAAGAAAGAAAGAAAGAAAGAAAGAAAGAAAGAAAGAAAGAGAAAAGGGGAAGGTAAGACATCAACATACTGGTATTACTGACACTACTTAATTTACGGTTTGAGCAAATGGTACAAAGATTAGTTAGGTTGCTAATACCTTGACCTTTTGAAGGACAGAACAGTGATGATTTGAGTAACACAAGGATACGGTTCATCTGAAATTAATTATATAGGGTAAGTCAGCACAGTCCACAATTAAAAAGAAGTTATTAAAATTGGCAACTTATCAATAATGTAATAATATATATATATAATCATTATTAAAATAAACAGCACAAGACCAAGCCTTACAGACTGAACAAGAACAAGAACCAAATAAATTTAAATCTACAGATGCCATAATCACAGTTTCATTCATTTTGCAATAAACAACTTTTCTTTTAACAAGCTTGAAATATTAATGCTTTAGATTATACTTCACATCTCGATTTCACTTGTATTTCTAGTATGCCATCAAAAATAATTATGAGTTTTTTGGGGGAGGAAATTTCTGTCATGTTTAACAAAATAAAAATCCATTGGTAAAATGAGACTGAGAGTTGTGAAGGATTTCCCCTTTTTTATGTGCATAATTTTAGGTATAACATAAAGAAATACTAACCCAATTCATATTCTACAATTTTATTCAAACAATTGATTCAACCTTTAATAGCTTTGTTCACATTTCAACAATTTATTGCAAGAAAATTATTAGAATATTAAAATTGAAAAAGTCAACTACAGACTCTTATTCTGTCCCTAAGATCAACAGATGTGTAACAAGAGGTTAAAAAACAAAGGTCAACAAAGTATACAAGGCCCTGTGTATATTTAAAATGACACCAAGTTCAGTTCTTCTTCATAAAAGAACCGATTGTGCTTCATGCAGAACAGCACCAAAGAACAGTCTACAAGAAATGTTTTAGTTAATTAAAATTGATTTCAAATGGGTAAAGACTGGTCCAAGTGCAAATGTAAGTAGTTTCCAACTATACAAAAATTCTCTATGTTGCACTCTTGAGGAAAGTACAAAAAAACAATGACTCTGAGAAAAATATATGCTATGGCACTTATGGTGTTAACAACAATTTCCTAATATAAAATAACAGATGCTATTATACACCACAGGTTGTGTCAGTGCTGTCAAACACCACAGATTATGTCAGTGCTGCCAAACACCACAGGCAATTTCAATGTGAAACATTCCATTCTTGAAACTCAATATTACTTTTGTTTAGGGTTATTATATTTCTACAGAATTAACATAAACAACCAAGATATGAACTCTAACTCGATGACTGCTGAAAATATATAGAATTATTCTGGAATCACTAAATCTTACAACGCTATACCTGTAATTTTCAACTCAATATTCTTATAAAATATTGCCTTGCAATAATGACACTGTACGCCAGGCTCCTTTAAAACGTAACTACGTACTCTTACTAGGAAAGAATGAGCAAGGAGACACTGATAAGAAACCTTACCATCAATTTAAAAATCTGTGCTTGGGAGTCAGCTGCGTCATCTCCAATGGGACTAATCTATTTCTGACACCTTCACTGTCTTCTATAAATTCTATCTTTCGTTTTCTCCTTTTGTAATGGATACAGAAAATAAAAATTGGTTCCTAATGGAGACTATTCAAAGATAAAAGGTAACTGGCATATTGGTAATCTTTGGTGACATTAAAGTACAATCTTTAAGGATCAATGGCGTCCAAGTCTTCTGATGGCGACGTCTCACGTTCCGATGCACTCTCCTTTATTTCACCAAGTTCAACGGGGTCACAGTCAATCTCCATTTCAGTGGATTCTAACTCACTCAGGAGAGCTGTGGCTTCTTCTAGGGTTAACTGCAATGATGAAAGTCTTATTAAATTGGTTCCTATCATAAACTTCTCATTTGAATACTACCTTAAATTCTGAGTAAGAAATGTCTTTACAGACAAATTAATAAAAAGCAAAAGAGCAATGATAGCACTATGGTTTACAGGCTCATCTTGATGTTATACAGTCCGAGTTATATCATATCCACTTTACCTGAGCACTCGTGGTCCGTTGGAAATTTTTCGTGTTAGAGTCTTCGTTGCTAAGACCAGTAGCAGCAGACAAGGTCGCTGAGTGATCATCCATTCTTCCCCGTAACCACTCAACGGCCCACTGCCAGCGGGTCTGCGTATTGGTTAAGTGGTCCCGAGCTAAGGGACATTTGGCAGAGAGTGTCACAACAAGTTTGATGCACTGATAAGCTCTCCTGCTGTCATGGTCTTTGTTGTTGCCAATCATGTCTGCATCGTAAAAAGATTGCATGAGAACATTAAAAAACAGACAATAAATATATACAATAATTACAATCAATAAATGACAAATATAAAACTGTAAAATATTGCATCAACAATCCAGAGAAGAGTAACTTACCAAGGAGACCCATGATATTCTCACTATCTGTACTCACAAAACCTTCAAGAACTGCAGTTGTGCGACTAGACTGCAGGGAGTCACCAATTTGCTGGGGGAAAAAAAAAAAAATCCTTCTCATAACTTCTCCTTCCATAGTGCAGTCTTTAAAGAACTTCATGCTTGTGTATGTGCATTAGGGTATTTCAATAATTGCAACTTTTGAAATGTCATTGTGACTGTACAAAAATAGGCTCCATGTATCATAAAAATGAAATGTGAAAAAAATCAGCTTGATCTGATAACGTTTAGGGGTTGCACTTTTCAATTTAATATATTACGCATTTCCGCGGAATTGAGGCCGTGCAGCGGACGAGGTCCACGCACTTCGAACTTCCTCGCTAACGTTAAGTGATGATAGTTCCCTTCCGAATCGCAATCAAATTTGTGTCTTTAGGTGCATCAAGTTCCTCGCTGACCTTGGGAACCTAAATATTGCATGCAACAAATTTCTCACAGACCTTAAGCACTTAAATACCGCATATAGCAAGTTCCTCAATGACCTTAGGTCGGAAGTCTTTTAATACTTCTAATTCCTCACTGATCTTAATGGCCTGTACAGTAATGCCATGTTTCTTCAATAAGCATACAAACGTTAGTTAATTAATAACATTATTATACATTCCAACAAGCTTCTGTTGTGTTGCTACTTGTTTGTGATATATTGGCACGATATAATTCGCTGAAAGTGTTTGATTGAAATTCAAATTGCTTTGAAACTTGTGACTAAATTGAAGAATTATAACAGAAATTTGGACTGAAGACTATTACTAAACTAAAGGCCATCACAAAAGTACTTAAAATAAAGAAAGTATATTATTATACACAGGAGGAGAGTTTGAAAGCTTCGTTTATTGGTACTGAAATCGTATCTTTTAAAGGCAAAAGACAACCGAGAGAGTGCTACAAGAAGACATCGAGTGGTATGAAGCAAAGTTAAATGGTAGTGCTGCATCCACTGGTTCTGCTGACCATAAAGCCTACTAAAAGGAAGGAATACAGAAATAAGAGGAAATGTAGTCTGGCAAATAAATTACTGAGTGAGATTCAGGAATGTGTGAAAACGATACAGATGATGAACATGACAACGGAAACTTAATCTTCCTCAACCTTAGAAGATTTATCCACTCCTGATGACTGCCAGAAGGGAAACGGAAATACACCACGGAAATAATGCAACAAATTTTACTGATGCTTTTTTTTCTCAAGTAGTAGGTCTTGACAGCAGATTGATTCCTTTAAATACTATCATTTTCCGCAAGAAAAGGCAGGCAACTATTGGTAAAAGAGATGACACTCTAGCTTCATTGAAGATAACCAATATGAATAAAAACATGCCATAACCTCAGGGAACTAACAGAAGTGATTGATTTTTATGAAGATATAAATGATGAGGTCCGTTTTCAGTGGCCAATTAACTTAATGCTATTGACGGGTAACCATTCATGAACTACGGAACAGACATGCAAAATTATTTTGTCTCGAGTCCTTAAAAGAATTTAAAAAACATAATATTGCCTAGGATATTTGTGCCAGTTGGTGTTAGGTGGTTAGGTTATATGTGTTCATCATTACATGTTTGTATATCACTTGATGTTGTACTTGATAAATTATGAAGTATTGAAAATGCTGATTTGCCATCCAAGACCAAAGTTGGCTTGAAAGACAATTTGATTAGATGCTTGGGGACATTGCAAAAGAACCCTACTGTTATTAAAGGTATCTTCTAGTTCTCCAAGATCAATTTCTTTTGCTGGCGAAAAGCTGTCATTAGTAAAGAGCCGACAATATTTCAGACAGCATTCAGGGCATCTCAAATGTGTTCAGAAGTAGGGATCAGATTAGGGTTTGACAAATCCTACTTTGCATCCATGAGTAGATATCTGCATAACACAGATGTCATTTTCATGCCACTCTCTCACGATGGTGACAGCATACATGAGGTATTTGGTATGCTGAAAATGGTCTGGTAAAAGCTGGATATACAAACCAGCTGTAGAGTATCAATTCGAATTTGGTACAATTTTTCCTATGAGAAGTTATGGAACCTCACCACAGAAAAGTTTGTGAATGTCCCAGGTTTTTCGGAAAGAGTGTTTAGTTCTCCTTTGTTCCATTATATATGGGATATCAAATACATGGTAATTGCGGATAGGGGAATATAGTATGTGAGAAGTTGTTGCATATTATAGATATTGCCAATAAAAGATACGTTTCTAGTTTGTAATATACTTTCACCATGTGTAATATTATGCTTAATTGTAGAAAAAATAATCTTAAAAACTAGAATTATACTATACACAATTAAATAAATCAACATAATTTGAATACATCGTTAAGTAATTACTGCTAAAATGACGAAGAGAATATAGAAAACGGGAATTTCACCCCAAACTAATCTAATTATTTAATCATATTTTTCGTATCTTTGAGTTAAAAGTGCAATAGGTAAATATTGATAAAAACAAATAAAAATGGTATCACTAGTCATGAAAAAATAAATGGAGCCTACTTCTGAACAGTCCCCGTGAATTTGAATGATTTTTCAAAAATCACCAATTATTGAAATACCCTAATGTGCATGTGTGTGTGTATGTGGTGCAGGTGTGTCACATGCAAGTTTGGATATGAATAGATATGTTCATGTGTGTGAATGTGAATGTGAATGTGAATGTGAATATGAATGTGAATATGAATGTGAGTGTCAATGTGAGTGTGAGTGTAAATGTGAGCTTGAGTGTCAATGTGAGTGTGTGTCAATGTGAGTGTGAGTGTAAATGTGAGTGTGAGTGTCAATGTGAGTGTGAGTGTAAATGTGAGTGTGAGTGTAAATGTGAGTGTGAGTGTAAATGTGAGTGTGAGTGTAAATGTGAGTGTGAGTGTGAGTGTAAATGTGAGTGTGAGTGTAAATGTGAGTGTGAGTGTCAATGTGAGTGTGAGTGTCAATGTGAGTGAGTGTCAATGTGAGTGTGAGTGGACGGGTGGTACAGCATGTGTACCGCGCATTCAAAAGCCCAGTGGCCGGGCGGCACAGTATTGTGCCAGCCATTCAATTGATTTAGGCCTAATAATTCGAACGCCCCGGCATTTGGACATTCAAGGCTAGAATTCCCCCGTCGGGGATGGGTTAAGTAATTACTGCTAAAATGACGAAGAGAATATAGAAAACGGGAATTTCACCCCAAACTAATCTAATTATTTAATCATATTTTTCGTATCTTTGAGTTAAAAGTGCAATAGGTAAATATTGATAAAAACAAATAAAAATGGTATCACTAGTCATGAAAAAATAAATGGGGCCTACTTCTGAACAGTCCCTGTGAATTTGAATGATTTTTCAAAAATTACCAATTATTGAAATACCCTAATGTGCATGTGTGTGTGTATGTGGTGCAGGTGTGTCACATGCAAGTTTGGATATGAATAGATATGTTCATGTGTGTGAATGTGAATGTGAATGTGAATGTGAATATGAATGTGAGTGTCAATGTGAGTGTGAGTGTAAATGTGAGCGTGAGTGTCAATGTGAGTGTGAGTGTCAATGTGAGTGTGAGTGTAAATGTGAGTGTGAGTGTCAATGTGAGTGTGAGTGTCAATGTGAGTGTGAGTGTAAATGTGAGTGTGAGTGTCAATGTGAGTGTGAGTGTAAATGTGAGTGTGAGTGTAAATGTGAGTGTGAGTGTAAATGTGAGTGTGAGTGTGAGTGTAAATGTGAGTGTGAGTGTAAATGTGAGTGTGAGTGTCAATGTGAGTGAGTGTCAATGTGAGTGAGTGTCAATGTGAGAGTGAGTGTAAATGTGAGTGTGAGTGTCAATGTGAGTGTGAGTGTGAGTGTGAAATGTAAATGTGAGTGTGAGTGTGAGTGTAAATGTGAGTGTGAGTGTGAGTGTAAATGTGAGTGTGAGTGTGAGTGTGAAATGTGAGTGTGAGTGTGAGTGTAAATGTGAGTGTGCATGAGTGTGAAAGTGAACATGAATGTGTGAGCATGCCTGAGTGTGGGAGTGTGCATGAATGTGAGTATGCATGAGTGTGTATGTGAGTGAGTGTGCATGAGTGTGCGTGTGCATGAGCATGCGTGTGCATGACGGAGTGTGTGCATGTGGGTGCATGTGCATGAGCGTACATATGCATGAGTGTACATGAGTGTGAGTGCAAGTGTTAGTGTGCATGAGTGTGTGTGAATGTGAGTGAGTGTGCATGAGTGTACATGAATGTGAGTGCGAGTCTGCATAAGTGCATACATGAATGTGAGTGTGCATAAGTGTGTACGTGAGTGTGCACGAGTGTGTATGTGAGTATGAGTGTGCATGAGAGTGTATGTGAGTGTGAGTGTGCATGTGAATATGAGTGTGAGTCTGCATGAGTGCATACATGAATATTAGTGTGCATGAGTGTGTATGTGTGTCAGTGTGCATGAGTGTGTATGTGAGTGTGTACGTGCGTGTGTACATGAGTGTGTATGTGAGTGTGTATATGAGTGTGAATGTGAGTGTGAGTGCGCATGAGTGTGTACGTGAGTGTGACTGGGCATGAGTGCATACATGAATGTGAGTGTGCATGAGTATGTATGTAAGTGTGAGTGTGCATGAGTGTGTACGTGAGTGTGAGTGGGCATGAGTGTGTATGTGAGTGTGAGTGTGCATGAGTGCATGTGAATGTGAGTGGGAGTCTGCATGAGTGCATACATGAATGTGAATGTACATGAATGTGAATGTGCATGAGTGTGTATGAGAGTGTGAGTCAGCATGAGTGTGTGAGTGCATATCTGTACAGCTGTGGGCATGTAGGGAGGAGGTGGCAGTGTATGTGCACCACATCTTTGCATGTATATGTGTATGTGAATAGATGTCTGTGTATGCATTATGCCATTGCCTATTTGCATACATACATGCCCTGCATAGCATATATACATGCTCCTTGTATTTTTAGAAAATTAGTGTTTTTCTGTACTGATGAATATGACAAATAAGTGACACAAATAAGAAGTCATCTGATGTATCAATACATCAAAGGGGATGAAGAAGATATAACTTTCAATAATTAGTCAATTGTAAATTGTTATACATAACCTATCAAAACAAAGGTAATTCAGATAAAAACATATTACTAAGAAAAAACATCCCTGCTAAAACATACCAATATCTCCTGCAGAAGCTGAGAAAGATCTTTCAACATGTTTGATGGTGCCTTCGCATATTCATTCTGTAAAATGTAAGCCAGAAAATCAAGCCAAGGGATATAAACATTTTCTTCATTTTACTTGCTTGTAGTGGGAATACATAATGCAAATCAATTTCATATAGTTTTTCCTGTTAGCAAATAACGTACCATCAAAGCAGCAAGGAGTGCTTTGGAAAAAGCGAAATTCTCTGTTGCAGCTGCCCTCAGCGCTTTGGACAACAGGGGGACACTGCCGGATACCTCTCTGTAAGCCACAATTGCCTCCCTGAGCCAACGTGTTCTTTCACCTCCGTACAACACTTGTACAACTTCGCCCGGCATGACAAGCTTCTCCTCGTCACTCTTTTCACTGGGAGTGGCTGTACCTTGGAGGAAGACAAAGGATTGTTTTTCATGTGCAATTTCTTTCTTTCTTTCTTTTCATGATCTGTCCAAATGGGCTTTTCGATATTAAGTTCTTGGTTGGAAGGATTCCTGCAGGTGGTCTTTCCATTGTTCCTTCGTACTGACTATTTTTTGTGTCATTATATACATCAACTTGAAAACAACGGTTCAAAAGAGTAAATGGTACCCTCCACTCTACGATTATTACCTGAGGTCTGGTGAGGTGTCATGTCAAAAGACAAGATAATAGTGGAAATGATAGAGTGCAGTGGTCCAAAATCCTGAGCTTGTACCGACGACCAGCGTCTTTTGTCTGAGTCGGTTGGGCCGAGAAGGAAGTTGAGGAGGGCAGAAAATCCGCCCAAGCTTAAGATTTGGGAACAGTGGGTAAGTCCCTGAAAAGAAATATTATTGTTCATGTATTTATTTTGCATTGCTGAATTATTACCAAAAATGAAAGGCATTTTATGGACCTAAAAAACAGAAACTAGATTATTTACAACATTTATGAAATAAAAGACATTCAAACTGAAAACTGACTAAATGCACTGGTAATAGTAAATAAATAAACATTGAACACAAGTAGCAAACTTCATAGACAGTTCTAATACTTGAATTACAATGAAAATGAGAATTTCAAACAATCTAAATAGAAGAAATTACTTACAACTATGTTCAATTACTGTGCACTTGCTAAATCCAATAACTGCTAATGACTAATCTCAAAAAGTTTTTTTCCTTCATTGAATCAAAAGAAATCCTTTCAAACAGATACAATTACATGATATAAATTCATGCATAAAGTGTCAGTCCTTACCAACAAGAAGTGATAAAAGAGTGTTTAATATCAGTTACCTGCTGACAATAATTTTGTAAGAGCAAGAAGTACTGCTGTGAGGTCTTGACCAGGGAGGGGACATCAGAAGTCAATGATGATATAAGATGCTTTATTATTGGCTCAATGCTTTTAATATTACCAGCATGTTCATACTCTGCCTTGAAGATACAATCCAGAAGGTTCCTACAAAGAAAATTAAATAAATTAAAATGCACTAATTACGAGAAATACAGTGTGAGAAATACATTCCATTATCTCGGTGAAGGTTGTCATAACGCAGACACTTTGGGACCGATCTTCCCATATTCAGCTTACCCAAACTGGCTTCGTATCATCTTATTGGGGCACTCCAGGAGTAGTGGTATTATGTGGACTGATCCATGCTCAGCCGTAAAGAAGTTAATGACCCAACTGCAGGCTTCTTTAGACTGAATACACAATGACTGAATGAGCTGAACCCACTGGCTGATCACTCCCTCTTCCTTGTCTTTTGTACGCAGGTATGTGTTCAGCAGGAAGTTTAGACCAAGATTAACTGCTTGTACACACAAGTTGCTGGATAGGCCGTTCTGACTCTTCTCCTACAGATAATAAAAGTGTCAATTAAAATCTTGTTTATCAGAATGACATCTTATAGACCAAAGAAAGAAGGAAAGATCCTACTTATCACTTCATAACAACACACAAAGAAGAAGTAGATACATAAATCAGAGTATAAGACAAATGCAACATCAACAAAGGTTTCTTCTCACCAGGTTAACTGAGCATAAATGATGTATGAAGTTGTAATAATCTGACGAGTAGACATCCCTGTTCTTCAGGAATGTGAGGTTATCATGGGTGATGGATGACAAGATGCGGGGCGGCATGTGTTCGCGGAACATGCCCTGCTTCTCTCCTTGCTGCAACAGTTGACTTAGTTCACACAAGCTCGACCGTGCTCTTCTCTCATTGCTACCACTCATGGATAGACTTTTCTTTGCACTGTAAAAAGAAAAGGGGTGAGGGATATTAAAACTTTGACTACTTACTGGAAAGAGGATCTGCTATTTCAGTCAGATGATGAAATTGTACACACTATGCAACATTACTTGAATCATACAGAAGAATCTGCCATTCCTAAATAACTGATATACACATTCTGAGAGCCTTTCCACACAAACCTGCTTGTTGATGCCCTGAAAGATCTGGAGGTGACTCCCACCCTTGGAGTCTTTGGCGTCTTGGGAGTGGTCATTCTGTCATCCAAGCTATCGTACACCAGCATGTAGCCATTCCAGTAACGAAGCCTGTCCTCTGGGAGTGGGTTTGCTGCAGAAAATCAAACCGAATTATATCACTTGTGAGTAAATCGTCTTTCCTTCTATCGATCCTATGAAGTTACTGGATGCAGACATAATGCAGCTACTCAAGACTTTACGTGTCCTATATATTTGCATAAGTATTAACCCTACTTATTCCTTCAGATATGATGACCTATTTTACCAAATGATAATTAGTATCACTTAGCAAATGTATCATAAATATATTCATACCAAAAGTCTCGAACATGATAGGAATCACACACATCTCAAGATTCCCAACTGAGGCTGAACATCTTAAGACGTGGCTTATCACAAGGGGTACCAAATTCTTAATTCCTACATGCATTAATGATAATTCCAAGATCATAATCAGACACATCATCATCACTGATTTATTCCTCAAACTCAGAGACTTACACGAGTCATATGACACTTTGGCTTTATATGTTCCACCAAAGCATTCTTGCTCCAGGAGGGTGTCCGTCATTTCAACTGGTTCAACAGTTGTGTCATTGAACTTGAACCATTTGCCCTTGTTTGGATTTGTTAATGGATCTCCCCTGAAATGGCATTTGATGTTAGCAATGAAGAAGAACATGTTATTAAATAAAATCCATTGTAAACTATGGTAAGACAAATAATTTACCTAAGAATGAAAACAAAAACTGCATGATGCTTAAAAGAAAAATAGTTAGAAAAGATAAAACAATATGAATACTGGAGTTTCTTTGGATCATACTGAACACACAAAATACCTCAATAAACCTAATTCAATTCAACCTTCAGAAACAAACCAAGCGAAAGAGGTTAAATCCTTTTCTACTTTTAAAAGAAAATCTCTGATATATACATCTAATTAATGCCACATAACAAACAACTTTAAGTTATGCCAATACTTACCTACGATCCTTTATGTATGAGTAATAGTGTCCAGCACTGGCTTGTCCACTGTGCACAATGACCCCTACCAACTCATACATTGCTCCTCTATGTCTTACTCTTGTATTAAGTCTGTAAATAATAATATACAATTAATGAATTAATCTTAAAAACAAGGATTACGTAATTTAAATGATTACAGATATATGCATACTTCAAAGCAGTATACTGATTATTATGTTTTGAAAAAGTTTTTTTACTGAAATGTTATTTTTTGTGCATTATTCTCCTTCACTATTTGATAATTTCAGTGGTCTTATGGCAAGATTGCATTTCCAATAGAGCTTTTAACCTGCAATTTTCATATTCCTTTATTACAGAGTTCTGAATCATTCCTTTTTCCATTCAGAAAATTCTGGTCCTTCACGGGTTAAACAAGAAAATTTTTCCAATATCTCAAATCATCCCTTACAAATGGACTAATGGTGTTGATAAAAAGTCAGAAAACCAAATTTACACTAAACTACTGGAAAAGGAGACAACAATTTCACTCCTGGACTCCTTGAGATAAATTCCAGGAGGATTTTTAAACTTGTATCTTCGACCCATCAAAAGCTTTTTTATATGACTATATCTACATCCAGTACCCACCGTGGAGTGTGAGGCGACGTAACACCTGAAGGACTTGACTTGGTTGGAGTGTGTGGTACTCTGGGGGAGGAAGAGAGTGCTTTTGGGAGAGAATCCTTGGGGTTCGGTGATGGGGTGCTCCTGCTATCGGGTTCATCACCTCCTCCAGGATCTTCCTCACGCTCTGCAATGCCCTCTGCCGTATATGCTCCCATGTCTAGTACCCATGGAAACTAGGGTAAACAAAACAAAGTGTTAATACTGCATTCACAAGAAGTTCTCATTACTACCAAATGAATATTAAGCAAAAATACATATCAAAATTTCTAGAATGTATTTTGTCACTTACAAATCCCTTCTGTTTAGATAACTCTTAAATCACTAATGAAAACAACATATCAGTCTTGATAATATGAACAAGACACAAATAGAATTATTTTACCTTGAAATAGTCATCAAACTTGAGAGCTCTTGAAGCTTCCCAGTCATAGCCAAACCTCTTTAGCTGGATAACAAGGACAGGTGGGAGGCTTTTAACACAAGTCCGTATCAAAGCTGTTCTCTGTGAACAATAATAAAAAGAGTAAGACCTGTTGGTAGTTATAATGTATCTCATTTCATAATGTAAATATAATACCTAAAACTACAACTAATTCACCATATTGTTAAATAGAATATTCACCTTAAAAAGTATATGAAAAAACAGTACTACTAATAATAACAACAACATTATCACTACTATAATCATGATATCATCATTATTAACAAGAAAACAAAAGCAACAAATCCACATTTTAAAAAGATCAAGTAGACTATCACATATAGGCATCCACAGACATACCTTCTGATTGCACTTTTCACAATAGTAAGCATTGTCTCCTTCTAAAAGTTCACCTTTGACAAACTGATCCAGAGAATCCTGAAGATCGTGGCACTTGGTGACTGTGAGGTTTAAGGCTAAGAACGGTTCCTCTCGTTCATATCTATCAAGAGAAACATGGTGTTTAATTGAAGTTGTTCAAACTGAGACACTGCCTCCCTAAGATTCATATGATGTAATATAGCATCACAAACTTTACAAAGAACTAGTATTTATACCAACCTGCACTAAATCATCACATTAATTCTTTATCATATATATAACAATATAAACTCCAGTTGATCTGAAGTAAATATTCACACAGCAATTTAGACAAAACAATCAGTTCAATAAATTAATAAAGAATGCGAGCTAGTTCCGCTCATTTATGGAACATCCTTCAAGCAAAGTAGGAATAATGACTGCTCGTATACTATAGTACAAACCTATGGGGACAATCTTGACAAATTCTTTGAATGGAATAAACTCCTTCGAATCTATGAGCAAATACTCGCTCGTGTCTCTGCCCTTTGAGATAGTCATCAATCTGTTCAGTTAATCTTGTATAGAACTCAAAAGCATCTGTTGACAGGAAATGAGAAATATCATCAGGCACATATATATATCGCATGCAAAAGTAGAGCAGAGCTATAGTTTCTTTCTTGACAAGCATTTCTCAGACAAAATCTATTTTGCTGTATAATAGTTACAGAAAAAAAAGCCAAAATATTTCATAATATGTTGATTTCCTCAATCATAATGCACCCAATATCAACTTCTAATGGTATTATTGCATGATAGTACATTCACTATTACTGGATATTCACATACTTTTAAAATATGATCCAATGGTCATTTCAGATAAATGAGGCAAAAGAAAGATTCTTACCTATTAAACTAGTATGTAAATTACAAATATCAAATTTCTTGTAATTAAACCTTACCTTGCTGTTCCCTGACATTGACAGGCTGTCCATCCATACGGAAACATTTCCAGAATTTATCAGGGATATAATATTGCAGTTGTGACTCCATCATGTGGCCAAATACTGTCTGCAGCTGATAAAACAGGCTACAGCAAGAGAGAAAGAATGGAGTTAGAAAATGTTTTGTCAGAAAAAGTCAATATGTTACATCAGCAGTCATAAAACTACCTCTGATTTCAAAAGAATACTCAGAAACTAACCAAGTCACTGAGAGGGACTGATTAAGTTTGTATGATAAGCACTACATATAAATTAATAGGATCTATACCACACACTAAATTCCCTGAAATGGCATAAGATCCATTCAAGAGCAAAACTGAAGTTACAGTCTCACCTATCTTCATCTTGATCATCATTGCACACAGCAAGAATGTCTTCAGGTACACCTTGTACTAAGAAAAGTTGTTGTAACACCGAGTTCATGTAACACGTGGCGCCTCCATTCTTCAGCCCCACGTAACCACTGGCACATCGTCCTTCGACAGCCGGAGCATACTGAAGGGTAGAGAGATGCATCATGGGACAGTTAAATAATGAATGGTATAGTGGAAATACATCCACTGGATCTTTTTCAATCATAAGAGATTCATATGATACTTCACCATTTTAATATCTTGTGCATGTTTAGGAAATCATTACAACTATGAATTTGATAAGAGATGAGAGAAAGGGAGAGGAGAGATGAGGCAGGAGAATAGAGAAGTAGTTAGAGGAGACAAAATGTTAAGAAAGATAGATATAAAAATTATACATAAATCAACATCAGAAGTAACATTCTCATTGAGAGAGAGAGAGTGAGAAAGAAAAAAAGTGATTCCACTTGACTTGACAAACTCAGGAGCTAACCTCAAATTCTTTGATGGAGTCAGGGTTCAAAGTGTGGTGGAGAGAAACAAGCTGCCCTACGAGTCTGGTCAAATTCGGTTCGGAGTTGGTCACCAAGTGCACCAAGAGGTCATAAGCAGCTAGACGTGATTCCTTGCCGGTGCACTTGGCCGAGTAATTTCTGCTGGCACTGAGGGAATCTTGGCCTGGTCCACTCTCCAGGACCAATTTCGATGCAGGAAACAGGTACTCCGTTATCAGTAAGGGGATCAGCATAGCACCTTTAAATTAAAATGTTGCTTATCAATGCACTAACATTGCTCTATTAAAAACTCAACCTAATAACCTGTATTTCTTTGTTCCTTTACAAACTGAGAATTCTAAATCATAAAAGAAGAACTGGAAATAAAAACAACTTTCTTAAACAAAAAATTAAATAAATAAATGATTATATACTTGTCTCTCCCATAAAATGACAAAGAGAAGTTAGTGTAATAAAAACAATATCTGTACTTTTCAAAAGCTGGCCAATCTTAAATCTGAATGTTTTCATGTAAACAAGCAAAATAATTTCAAATTCAACTAACCAAAGTCTTCCTTGCTAATTCCTTCACAAGATAAAAGTGCAGTGATGAGAGTTAGATGTCCAGCAAGAAGAATATTGTCAGCATGTCTTAATGCCGCTATTCCCGATTCAGGCCGCTCTCTCGATGCTTCTCTTGTGGCATTGAAGTTAGTCAGCCATCCTGCCTCGTCCTCAAGCATCTGGTTAGCACTGATGCCTAGCATTTCTTGATCACTTTTGCTAAGTCCAGAGAGTAACTTTGACCTATCAAAGAAGAAGACACAACAGTACTGATTATAAGAAAGAGATGATCTCTATCATCATATTTGTATCAATAACAAAAACAATAATAAGGATAATAACTCTCTCTCTGTAAGGGGTTATCAGTAATTAGAAAGAGTCAGGATTTGGGGCACTGGCCAATTAGAATGCAGTCACATGCTGCCATCTGAGCATTTCTAACCTAACCAAGCTGGATGCTCCCATGCATGATGAGTAACACTCAGCACTTGCACCACAACTCTCGGCATAGTTTTTCTTACAAAACATACTGGATTCACTCCACTCTCAATTTATCTTATTCACTTTCACTTCATACCTTTGTTACAGTGAACACTATCAGGCCTCAACAAGATTTAACTGTTCACTAAATCTTAAAGTTGCACTATTACCCAATCTTGCAGTCATATCAGTAATTATTTGTATCATCACATCAATAATTTTTCAGTCATTCAACTAACTAATCTTGCAATTACCATTAACTGATCTTGCAGTCAAACTATTAACTAATTTTTTAGTCCTTGATGAGCTGCATTCTGGGAGATGTAATTTCTTTTGCTCACCAGCTAAGCGAGGTGATTCAACCAACTGCTTGCCTCATGTTTGCTCAGTCACATAACTTGTTACTTTTGTATATTCTTTTGTTTTGTAGGTGCTTCAATTGTTACGTAATTCAACTAACCTGAGACTGAAGTATTGTGTGCACTGAGATAGCAGGCGGAGCGTAGCACCGCGTGCACTGGTGGACGGAACCCACAGAGGCAGAGGAGCCTTTAGTACCACCTTGGAAGAGGAAACAAAGGAAAGATAATTGAATAATCATAAATAGATTTTCTCTAATTGAATCAAAATGTTAATTCAATCAAAATAAATAAATAAATAAAAAATAAGTGACCAAGAAGGAGATATGGTATAATTCTTACATATTCTTGGAAATGAACCAAAATTATAAAATAGCTATTCACTGACAGTAGTACAACATTCTTTGTATTTAATATGTGGAATACCCATGAAAGTAATTGAGATAGGGCTGATCCCAATCATCAGCTGAGTCCCAAATACCAGAGAGAGTGAGTGAGTTCTAAGAGAAGTTAATCTCATCTCTTTTGTCCCCTTGTCACAATAGCAAAGGAAAATGATCAAGTTAGTGGTATAAAACTCCACAGGATACAAAGCACTTTCACCCGATTTGGCTGCGCCTGGTCATGTCACCGGGGTATTTCACAGCATACAGGCCTAGCACCCCAGGCTATTTGTATACTGATGCAGCTACCAGACGCTACACACACCCAATCACCCGGCATGAAGGCCAGACAAAGCCATGACGAGACATTCATGTCATCTGGCAGGAAGGCCAGCCAAGCCATGACAGGAATGTGACGTCATCAGGTAATAAGGGGTTAAGAAAGAGGAACTGGATTTATGTGTGAGGAATAAAGCTATATTCCTCTTGAAAATCTATCTGTTTCTTCCACAGCTGAGAAATGTCAAACATACAAGCAAAGTTAACATGACGCAGTATTCCTCATTTTAGAAAATAATTCAGTCATTTACAAAATGGGATGAGAAAGCTCCCTCGGCCAATCAGAGAACAAATGGTATTCCTAATTCCATATAAACTGGGAGACAAACTAGCTAGGAGAAGAAGGCTTCAAAAGGATGAAATTACTTCCCACACACCAAAAGCTTTGGGTCCTTGGCAATGCACTGCACAAACTTCCTAAGTAGCATAACACCATTAACTCCTTTTAAGGTGAGAGCTAACTACAATGACAATCCATAAAGGTAGTTGAAATCTACAACCTACAATAAAAAGTAAATGAATAAAAATAAAAACTTTACAAATAAAGAAAGGAAAATTGAAGGCATAAATCACAAAAAAGCTCATTTATAAATGTGACTTACATGCTGAGCATGGAGACATTTAGACAAGACTGCAATAGACAGCAGTACTGTTGTCTACCCTTCCTAGCTCAGGCAGGCACTAGCCACATACAAGCCTTGCTGGGTCCACGGAGTGTGGTGTAGTACTATAACCCTGGAATTCTGATTTTACAGCTACTGTTAAAATCCCTTTATTATTTCTCTTCTCTGAAACTCCTATGATCTCCAATATACGTTAGTACCAAAACCTCTGCTGAGAATACTACTCTGTTGACAAAGACTGAAAATATTGGCATTAGCACAATATAAGTTGGTATCTATAATCTTTCTATTATGTATTTACATTAAGTCCTATTATGATTATATGTGTAAATTGAAGTATCTATTCACTGTTAAGATACGAACATAGAATAGATAAAGTCACCCTTATCAACCTGCACATTGTTTTTTAACAAACACTGCCTATCGGATAAAATGGAAGATCATAAGACACTGCATGTATATTTTAATCCCATCTAATCCCTGCATCGCAAAAATATGTATCATCATATCCTCACAACAAGAATAGGATATAACAAGCTAACCAAGGTAGGTTACATTTAGTTATGATGTGCATATAAATGACAACATTCTTAACACATTCTGCATGGATTAGCCATGGCTCATAAGATAAGCCCTCTGTCTTAACCCGTTAACAACAGAGCAGCCTAACGTTGCAGGCTATTCATCCATTAAGGCAGTGGTCAGCCACTGCATACCCAATCACAATATGTAATATCGCGTCCCCAGTGGAATGACCAGCCAGGCCATGACGTGATATCACATCATCCATCATTAAGGGGTTAAGAATTAAATCTGTTTTCTAACCAGAATTTCTCAGGAATTAGGATACCCAGTCCTTCTAAGCAATGGTATTATGTAATGGCACTTCAGTTTGATATTCAAATAGACAGAATACAGGCTTCTACAACTATGAACTACTAACTACTTACATGTTATGTAAAAATAAAAAGAGAGAAAAAATAACCTAACCAAAGATGTTCTAGAAGTTTCCAAGAGCCATGAGAGGCTAAAACCCCAGAGGGTCAGGAAAGCCAAAGAAACCATACAGTATATATCAATGAGCATCATAAACCAAAGTTGGGGAATGAGATTTCTCCAGATTTCCTACAGCTACCTTTTTTTTCTTTACCTAATTAACTTATTATCATCCACACTACTGATGAAAGGAACCCCACATTTCTTCTTTACTATACATTCAGGCAGAAAAATTGCACTCTTGAAAGTAACGCTACAATAGGTTTAGCTTAAAAAATTACATATGAAATCAGAATTTACTTGATCCCTGAGCATAAGATCATCATAAGCCTGTCATTTTTAATCAGAGTTCAAAGGAATAGTACAATATAATGAAATAAACTGATCACAGTGCACTAACATATGTTAAAATTAGCAAAATTTGATCCATGCAGAGTTATTAGAGGAAACCTGATTTTTGGGTTCCATGTAAAAGGGAAGTAAAAATTCAAAGAAAAACATCTTCCTTCCTCTAGTGCCTACATTGATAAAGTCTATGCCATAATAAATGTACTAAATTTTATAAATAGTGTCGTAATTAGATCACCTAAACAGCATAACTTATATGACATAAAATCATGCCATATGAACACCAACATAAACTGCCATAACCTTTTCCAACAGAATCAAAACAAAACAGAAAATAAGTATAAAGAAATTAATTATTTTCCTAGAAAATAATGATTTTTCAAGAAATCATGAATTCAGAAAACTGTGACAAATGCAACACTGACTTCTTGCTGCAAATACCCACTGGAAATGTTAAAAGGCCTCACTCACCTGAGTAAGAAACTGTTTAGGGTGCATCTCCGCCGGGGTGGAGATGTTCATTAGGTTGGTGAATTGTAGGTACGCAACCTCTCTTACTTCCTGCGAACTACATCCAACCAGCACGTCAACAAGGAAGTCCTTCACGTTGGCCATCCCGTACCACCGTTCTGCATTCCAATGTGTACTTTCAGAATTTTGCTTTCAACAGTGCTATCACTACTTCAACTCTAACATTAATTTCAGTGGAGCACCATAAAGTAATATGGCACTGAATTACCATTATGATCGTTAAATATAAGGATCTTTCTTCTTATCATAGAAATTATACTCTCATTAAAATCGTAACTGTTTGACATTATCAAAAAGTCATCTGTACCATTACAAAATAGCACTGTGTATTCACACAAAAAACTTCTCTTAGGATTTATTTCCTATCACAGATAATACCTTTCCAATAGCTGATTTGCACATGATACAACAAATCTTTTAAACCATTAATTTACACAAGGTGAATCTTACCTATGTGCTGAGGACGGAATCTTAAGAAGGCTATAAGAAGGTGTAACGCTTGAGAGGCAATGAGAGAATCTACGGGTGGAATGGTAGTCTGCTGTACACACACTCCTCCTTGCAACACACCCTCACTATCACTACTTGAGCTGTGACTACTTCCTGTGAAAATATATAAGCAATATTAGCATAAAATTGTAGGAAAA
>BOPN01000681.1:292301-299801 GCA_017312705.2 Penaeus japonicus | reverse complement strand
GAGTATGATGGGTGTGCCAGTAAAAGATGCACCGTGTGGGGGTAATGAACGAGGCCCAGGGTGCTGCTCTTCTATGGAGCTGATGTAGCGTTCTGCAAGCACCAATACACGCCGAATGTGCTGAATGCAACTGGTTCTGAATTGCGGAACACAAAAAGAGAAGAAAAAATATGTAATTTTATTCAAGCCAAAAAATTCTACAAATTACCATAAAAAAGTTTTAGGCTGTATAAGAAAAAATATAATTCAACCCAAATGACCTTTATAATTCTAGCTAAACAAAGGTATAAGAAAATATTACTTCACTGATGTCCAATTACCATCATAATTGTGAAACACCGATTTGATACAATCAGTTCCTTAGAAACCTTGTATCATTTTATATCATGGAATATAATAAAGCCAGGGCCTAAAATTCACAATAAAAAAGCGAGATTAAACAAATACATTTACATTTTCTTTATACTCTCCTAGAAACATGCCCTCTAATATCCAGTGTGTAAATCAATAAAGCTTTCCTCAAAACTTAATCTAAGCAAAATAACTTCATTGAAGAAAGCAAAATATCCATATGAAATGTTCCACACATGTGTGTGCATCTAAGAAAGTATTAATGTGGACATGCATTCTTGCAAATCAAATAAGACGGCATTTTTAAAGAGTTGCTAATTGGTAAGATGGAATCATCAACATTTTCTTTTCACTGAAAACTCACTTTTGATATTTCAAAGCATTTATTTTTTGATAAATTAATTAATTTATTTATCAATTCATAATTCCTATAATTCTTTATGATTTAATTCCTTTATTGAGTAAGTAGTAGATATCAAAATAAATCAGATTAATTAACCAAAAAAAAAAAAAAAAAAACTTTATAAGAGGAAATTAACCCAATGCGGACGGGGCACCTAACAAGCTAACAGGTAGTCTGGACAGGCACACGCTAAAAATCATAGGGACGGGGAAAATGTTTTCTCTACCCTCCGGGCAGCACAGACCTGCCTAATGAACATCTTCCGTTAAATTCATCACAAAACAAGACTTTAGGCTGACTTTGGAAAGCTGTAACTCTGAAACTAGCACCTTTACAGTTAAAGTACTTTACGACTGTCAGCGCACAGTGACACCCATATTTTAGGTCTAATCCGAGCCACCATCCATATAATGACACCCGTCTGCTATGGGTTAACATGTGACATCTATATTTTACTAAGACTTTATACCTTTAATTCAAATAATTTATGACTGCATTTTAAACTGCTTACTGGCCAAATGTATACAAATTACTGTGTACCTTTCCTAGGTCCAACTTTCAGATAGTCATGCAAGACAAGCCTGGAAAAAAATTCAAATAAACTGTAAAGTATTCTTCACACTTCTTGACTTTTTAGAACGGAATTACAGAGGCTTGTAGGTCAATCTCTAAATAATAACCTTTTTTTAATAGACTGAAAAAAAATCTAAAAAATAAATAAAATGCAGTCCTATAATATTCTAGTCCAATGTAGTTTCACAGTGGTGAGACTGAAAGAGTATATATATATATATATATATATATATATATATATATATATATATATATATATATATATATATATATATATATATATATATATATAAATATATATATATATATATATATATATAAATATATATATATACATATATATTTATATATATATATATATATATATATATATATATATATATATATATATATATATATATATATATATATATATATATATATATATACATATATATACATATATATATATATATATATATATATATATATATATATATATATATATATGTAAATATATATATATATATATATATATATATATATATATATATATATATATATATATATATATATATATATATATATGTAAATATATATATATATATATATATATATATATATAAATATATATATATATATATATATATATATATATATATATATATATATATATATATATATATATATATATATATATATATATATATATATATATATATATATAAATATAAATATAAATATAAATATAAATATAAATATAAATATAAATATAAATATAAATATAAATATAAATATATATATATATAAATATAAATATATATATATAAATATAAATATATATATATATAAATATAAATATAAATATAAATATATATATATATATATATATATATATATATATATATATATATATATATATATATACATATATATATACATATACATATACATATACATATACATATACATATACATATACATATACATATACATATACATATACATATACATATACATATACATATACATATAAATATAAATATAAATATAAATATAAATATAAATATAAATATAAATATAAATATAAATATAAATATAAATATAAATATAAATATAAATATAAATATAAATATATATATATATATATATATATATATATATATAAATATAAATATAAATATAAATATAAATATAAATATATATATATATATATATATATATATATATATATATATATATATATATATATATATAAATCTAACCTTGAGCAAGCTGGCAGAGTTCCAATGTCTGATACTGCCATTGCAGTCAGAGTTTTAGTTGCTGTGGACACTGCAGCACCAACTGCTGTCTCATTAACACGCAGCATAGATTTCTGAAAGTCGCAATTAAGAGGATAATGCACGTAAACACATTTTCTGCTCATGACAAATCAATCCATGCAAACACATAATAATTCTTGTGTAAAACAGCTATATTTCAGTGCTAAATTCTTATGCATACCTCTAACTTCCTGTAGCACTCGGATATGAATTTTCCGTGCAACTGTGGTGGATCACGTTTGAGTCGAGTTGATAACGACATGTACGACATGTCAAGCAAAAGCTTCATTGCATCTTCGGCAAGAAGCTCATCCTGGCACTCGAGAACCAGGTGCCAGATGAATTCCATTCCCAAGGGCTCTAACTTATCCACAGTCTGGTAACATCAAAAATGAAGAAAATTCATTAATGGTTGTTCTTCACACAACCATCAAAGATTATGTAGCTACACATTAATCATTTCTATCAAAATATATCATACTTACAATTACATTTCCATTCCTTATCAATTTGTGATCATTGAGATTCACAGCATGGAAGTAGTCAACAAAACAAGTGAAAGCAGGTCGGGTCATTGTCATTGGGTCAAGACGAAGGAGTTTCTCACAGAACAGGTCGCGCTGAGTGTTATTCTCAAGATCACCCAGGCAATCACTGAACCATGTGAAGCATGTCTGGAAAGGTAAAATTTTCATGAAAACCCATGAAAATTAAATGTGTCGAAGCTTCTTCAACCTTCTCTCTACAACTTTTTTTTATCTCAAATAACACATTTTTCTCACATAAAAGCTTGAACTGGTATTTGTAAAAAAAAAATCATATCTTATCATGAAAAATTATAATTCCTATACGAAAATACTGAAATACTAACCTCTTTATCATGTCCAGATGCATTAGTGTTCCCAACAAGAGTTTCCCAAATGTCCTTACACCTTGCCCAAGCCAGATAGATATCACCTTCTTTTAGCAGGAACTGGAGAAACTCCAAATGCACTCGCATATACTGAAAAGGAGATTTTAGTCCTGTGAAATTTTCTAATGTACATTATTTTTAATTCAATGAAATCATTAAAACAAAGTCAGTATTTCAATTTACTGTATAGAAAATCAATCCAATTTTAGCTATCCATAAAAAGGGTGTAAATACTGCTAAGAGGCAAAACTTTACATTTTAAAAAGTTTATTCCTCAAAGTCTTTAAACAATATAGGAAAAACTACAACCATAAAAAAAGTCCACTAAATTGCAGGTCATCTATAATTACATATTGGAATTTCTAATCTTAAACAAATGACTTTATTGAAAAATTACTTCTAAAGAAATTCCTGAAAAGAAATAATAATAGCTTTTTTTATATAAATCAATAAAAAATGTATAATCTGTATTATGCCTTCGAAGGAATATTGAAAAAAAGATGAATCACAAAACTAACTCTTAGTATTCTTTGATACTGTAATTTTGCAACGCACTGTGTTGGTTGTCCCCATGTTATTATGAACATTATATATAAATTGGTAGTCAGTACTCACATCATCATGCGTATATTTCCCATCAATCATTGTGGAGGAACATGGTTGCTGATTCCCACTTGCAGAAACTGCGAGGGCATGGCACTTACTAAGGCTTGAGGTTATTAGTTTAACAATTTCATGGCTTCGATTCAGATCCGACAAGGTGGCCTGAAACCATAAAATAAATGTTTAATGTGGAATCAGTCATCAGACCTATTGAGGGAGAGAAAGTTTACTGTCAAATGGTGTAGTGTGGTACAGTATGATGTATATCTGAGGAGAAAAAATATTTTAATTATAACTGAAGAAAGCATAAGTACGTTCATTAAAATAATGTAGATGTGAGGAGGAAAAATATCTGAATTATAACTGAAAAAAGTACAAGTATGGTCATCAGCATTATGCTGACCTTCTCAGTCTTGAAGTACGATGCCCCTCCTTTTGTGATGGAGCGTGCAAGGTAATGTAGCTGCTTCAGTGGAAGATAAACAGCAGGGCTTCTTTTAATATCTTCCACACATCGGACAATATAAGACTTCCTCAACTGTAGTTGCAGAAAAATGAAAGAAGAAAAAAATTAACCTGCTACATACTAAGAAAATGGGGCTATGAATTGTACATTGACAATTGAATCATCAATACAGTATGTGAGTTTCAGAAAAAGGTAATAAATGCTATATCTATATAGGGCTTAGATTCAAATATGCTCTTCAGCTGCACACATTTCTTGCTTCATTAACATACCTGTTCCCTAGTGGCTGATTCATTAAGAATGGCAAGGTGTTCATTCATGGCTTGATGCACTAATCTTGGAGGCAAGGCAGGAACTCGCGCAAGCTCCCATAGAGCGTCCAGCATCTTCTCGGCCGTCCGACCCAAACGAGAGTCCTGTCCGATCTTTCCGATGAAGGAGAGCAATTTCTCTCTCAGCCGATCATTGCCTTCATCCCAGCTCTATGTATAATGTGGACAGATTAATAATAACTTGTGAATAATAACCTCTTCTGTCTAAGCCCCAGAAACTGCTAAAGAGAGATCAGCATGAAAGGGGAAATAGAATAAGAAAAATAATCACTATTCTACAGCATAACAAAAAACAAAAACCATGTGAAAGTCAATCAATAAATCCAAGCAAAGCCAAACTCAAAGAGATGACTTCTTAGACCTTATTCAGTACCTTTCTGATAAGACTAAGAAGATGATCAAACTGGTGCGGATTAAAGCGCGTAGCAGCAGCAGCCATAATGCGGTGAATGTTGTCTACTACGTGGGGACTGGCTTTTTCTGCCATGTGCCAAATACGTGACAGTTCCTCTTCCTGCAGCTTTGGTCCCATAAACTCAACTAGTTCCTTCATCCGATCTGTATACTGCACTTGGTCGATGTTACCTACATTGAGCACAATCCAAGATTTAGAAATACATCCAATACAAAAAAATATATTTTTTGCTGAAACCACACCTAAAAGTCAATAAACTATAGCTAGTAAGTATCATAAACATATAAAAACTTTTACTTAACTATAAATTGACTCAACTTAGAGATACAAATCCCACCAATCACCAGCACAAATATTTCTATTCCCCATAAATACATCCATTCTAGAATCTCTACTATGGATGGAATTTAAGTCATCCAATCCAATCTCTGATGTAGTAAGTAAATGGAAGAATCAACACAAAAAGTCAAAGGTTTAAAATCTGTTCAGCAAATAATTTTGTACAAAACAGCTAAAAGATGCAGAATGAAGATCTGTTAAATCTCAAGTCCTAGTGCTTGACATGTTAATACTTTGTGCCAACATGCATGACATTAAAGACATAAGATATATCATTGTATAAAATCCTAAATTCCCTTTATATTCATCCCTCAAATTATCTACCATCTGAACTTTTATATTTTGTAGTTTAATCACCATGTTATCCCTTAAACACAAATATCCACAAAGAATTCTATAAAAAACTATTCCATTTGTTAACAACCACATTTTGTTACTTCACAAATATTTGGCGTACCAAGTGGAGCTGGATATCTATAAAATTAGTGGTAATTTTAATCATGTAATCTCTGTAAACCAATCCAATAAAAAAAAAACTAATTGTAATGAATACTTAATCTGCTATTAAATAATTTCAGCTTACCTTCAAGAGCCAGAGATAGCACCCTGTTCCTGGTCATCCACTCTTGTATAATGTCTGCATCAATGACATTGCCACGACGCCTCTCACTGTCCTCAATGAGTCTCGCAAGTTCCTACATTCAGAAAAATATTATAAAAAATTGATGTCCCTTTTTCACTTTCATTACTATAAAATATAATAAGGGAAAGACTAAATAAATACAGTTCTGATGGAAAAGTCATTGATTATTCTGTTTTTAAGTATATATCTTCACCTAAGCTTGCATACCATAGTACACTAATATTATGCTGAAGCATAAAATTACTCTAATTTAAATATAACTGCATTCATAACATGTGATCTAATATAATATGTAATTGCACAGAATATCTACTAAAAAATTATTAAAACAATGGTTGAAAAAAGAGCCTTCTTAATACTTTCCTTAAAAATAATTCTGAAACTTATTTTCTATTGCAGAGAAGCAGAAAATGAAACAATGAAATAATCTATACTTGTCTGCCCCAGAAACATAAAACACAAACCTTAAGTGCATTCATTCTTGCAGAGAAATGCGGTGTCTTCAACATACGGATGATCATTTCCAGTCTCAGGTCACTGGTCCGTTGTACTTCCTCAGGCCAAAGAGATACACACAAGAGTCGAACAGCTTCAAGGAGCTCATAACAAGATCCAATTTTCTGAAACGTAAATAATAATGACTTTAGCACACTATAACCCTCCACTATTCTTAGAGTGCTCTCATAATGTAATCCTTGTTCTTACAGCTGTCTATTTTCTAAATTTAGGTCACACAATAACAGAGACTACCAATGAGCACTTAACTAAACAAACTTACTTGACCCTTTAGTTGTTTTTCCTCCAAATTTGCTACATAGTTGAGTGCCTGAGTGACAGCTGGCTGCAGAATGGGACATACTACATCCCGAACTAAGAACTTAGCACACTGTCCAAGCGGAAGAAGAAGAGCTGCCATCTGGCCTGCTGTCAACTCTTCTCCAGAAGCAAAACGTCCAGCCACAAGTTCCAGTCCACCACGGTTGCCATATATATTTATAAGGTCCACTAGCCAGCCATATGATTCCTGCAAAATTGCCATTATCATATTTGTACCAGGTATATCAAATCAAAGTACTATTAGGTATGGGTACAAATACACATTCCTATTTCAGATATCATGCAATCTTCAATCTTCAAATAACTGTATTTTTTGTATAC
>BOPN01000681.1:254801-274801 GCA_017312705.2 Penaeus japonicus | reverse complement strand
TAAATCGATAGAACTGGTTACCTGGTATTAGCATGTATATTTTCTTATTTCTAATTATAAATCGATAGAACTGATTATCTGACCCATTCCCCTCAAACAATACCATGCCTTAACATAACCATTAATTCCCAACTATACACTGGAAACTGAACTATTTCCATTAATTACCGTAAGTACAAGAAGTCTGACTAGCTAATACGTGTATTTTTAATATAAGAAGTATACAATAGGCATTGTATAAGAATTTCAGTCGTCTGCAATTACATTTCCCGCTATTTTCATGTGAATGGAAAAGGTACGGCCTCACACTCAGTGAGCTTAAAAGCTATTCTGTCTCTTTACATATCGAGCAAATATATTGCCATATAAAATGTATTAAATAAGCCCAGGAGAGTACTAGATTAGTTAATTTGTAATATGAAGACTGTCATAAAGATAGCAAAATGCGGACAATATAAGAACTAATATATAATTTCAGACATAACGCTCGGTGAGGGGCCATCACCCACACCAAGTGCCATCTGCCGGCATGAGGTGGAAGTGGTATCCCTGCCGTGATCGTAGCACGTGAGAACGGCTTCCTTGTCCTTACTTGCTTATTTTAAGTGTAAGTATCCCTGTTTCCCTTTGGGTTTCGTATCTAATCGCTAGCAGAATGTATATTCTATATATAAATGTCTAAAAATGGACGTCGATCGAAGGGCCGACGGAAATATGTCCATTGGAAATCTAGGCCATGCGTTGCTTAGTGGCAGTATAGTGGCGGATGTCAGTGCCTTATTTAGCCTTTGTGTGACGGACTTCAGCCGCGGAAACTGCAGCCAAGAAGAGTTCGGCCAAAGCATTACTTCACTCGGATAATCCCTTTGACTTTGGTACTTTTTACGTATTTGTTTCATTTACGATAGACAAAATTTGACGGAAAATAACAAGGCCAAAGGCAGGCAGACAGACAGGCAGGCTTGCGTCATGCTTTTTCTGCCGCATTTGTCCAGGTGCGGTTCAGGAATGTGTTTCTCTCTCCTACTGTGGATGTAGGAAGATTGTATTAATTTTTGTTTATCGAAAAATATCTCGGGACTATATAAAATCCAGGTGTTTAGTTTTTTGGTTTTCTGTTTTACAATGCGTGAATTTCTCTTCTTGTTCTGGAAGATTTTCCTATAATGTGGCCATCTGATCCTATAATAGCCCTAAATATTAACATTAATGAGGGAATGGACATGTAAATTGAAATCAGAAACAGATTTTGAAACCCTTGTTTGAATTCCAATGGTCAGGGAGGCTCTGGGGTGCTTGGTGTAAATCATACAATATTGATTAGTCTATTTTTAGCTCTGTTTCATGAGGCCAATAATTGGTGAGCCAAAAGCAATGCATGAATGACCAGGATTGTCTGTTGTTGTTTGGCCAGCGAGATACCACCGCAGGCGTAAAGGTTGTGGAGCAAAACGACCGAGCTGGAGGTCTTCCAGTATATTTGATTGTTTTGATTAATGGAATAATACAATAATGCAATTTTGTAGATGGGCCCGAATTTGAACCCTTTCTTTTTCTAGGTAACATGCAATAGTGTGTGGGTTTAAGTCTTGGTTGGTGAGGTAGTTACCACAAAATTAGATGTAATTACAGTTTGGGTCCTAGAAATAGTTTCAGGTCAACAGTACATGGAATCAGGAGATAAGTAAATTCCTGGACATAGTTGTTCCACATTGAGAACAAGTTTCATTTTGGGTCTTATACTGTGTAGATTAAATTCAAGAATAAAGATGGACTCATGTTATCACTATCATCATCATCTTTATTTGGTATAGTTGGTAGACCTCCCTGGCAAGTTATTATCAAAAGGAACAGGTCTAACCTTACTTATGACAGTAGCATGTTGGCCATCGTCAGAGGGTTGATGGTGCGTCTGCAATGATGATCACTTGATCTACAGAAATCTATCACTAATTTCATTTCATTTATAACTACCTTATTTCTAGTTTGTGACAACTCTGGCATAGAAAGAAAGTATCTAAGAAAGTGGGTTTCTATTTATTCTATATACTGTATACTTTGTAAAGTATACATGTCTTGCACAGATTTTAAAATTATTTTGCCATGTTAACAGATTTAGCAAATATAACATTCATTTCCATTTTTCCTGGGTTTTAGAGCCTCATGTTCTCTATTAACACCTTAAAGCTGCCTTATCAAATGACAGCCTTGAAGTGTGGATGAGATAAAATAAGAGCATAGGAAATCACAGCTGGTAGGCCTTATTGGGTAATGGAGTTATTCAAGGAAAAGAGTAGGCAGTAGTGCTGTAGCCTAGTTTCATATGGATAAGGATATTGATATTTGTAAAAAGATAGCCCATGTCATTACCTACCTTATCTTGAAATGTGTATGGTATTGTGTAACATCTTTTGGTAATTGCTCATAATAGGACTACATGAAGGGACTTCATGGGCACCACACATCACACACACTGGCAAAAGGCTACAAACCTCCCGGCACACATTCAGCAAGATAGGACTTGGAATATTTATTTATTTGACAGTAAATCACCAGGGAGGAAGATGAGCCCTTACCAGACTGTACATGTTGTTGATTTGTTTTTATTTGGTGGATACAAAACTTAGAATACAGCATTGCTGGACTTTTTGAGCATAGATTCACAGAATTTAATTTGTTGCTTTACCTTACCCTTCTGTATAGTATTCTTTCATAATCTTGTTTTATGTATTGTGTAATAATCTTTGGTTTATTTTCTCTTTAATTCTACATGGTTCTATTCTGAACATTTACTCATTTTTAAAAATAATCCTTTTAACCCATTCACGCCGGGGCCGTTCCGGCTTTGCGGGGTCGCAAGACCGGGGTTCTCGAACGCATAAACCTAACGCCTCGAGATTCTTGGGCACACAAGCCGAGAGCCTGGGTTGCCTGCTCGCTCTACCCGAGTGCGTGGCTTCCCCTCATAGCTCGTCCAGGGCGTCTGACGCGAAAACCACAATACGTGCTATCACGTCAACCGGCGTGAATGGGTTAAATGGATTATTGAATATCATGTTTTCCTATACTTGAATATCATAGCTTGACTTCCAAGCTACAAAAAAAATTAATAGCAGATTGTAATGAATTCAGAAAGGGTTGTTTTACCTATGTCCTAAAGAGAATTTACTTGATGTCTCAACGAAATAACAACTCTTCCATAGGTTAGATATTATGAGTTGGCTTTAGTTGCACGTTAACTTACATGTTCATTTTACCCTCAGAATCCACCATGCCGTCCGATGCCAAGAAAAAGCGAGATCAGAAGAAGAAGGAAGCAGCCAAGGCCAAGGCAAGCGGCAAGAAAATTGAGCCCAAGGAGGACAAGAAGGTAAAAGAAAAGAAAAAAAAGTTATTGGTCAATCTTGCTAAAATGTTGCATTGACCTGACCTTCGTTCATTGCTAATTGTTTCTATGTTAACCCGTTATTGAGGGGGCTATTTTGACTCCAAATGGTCGAAACACTGGGATATTTCAAAGGTATAGGCCTAACACCTCAGGTTTCTTGCTCGCACTGGCCGCGGCCAAGCACCATACACCCGATCACCCGGTGCGCCAGCCAGGAGGATAGCCACAAAGAAAGATCTCGTCCCAGGTGGCTGACGCTGCCACCACTTGGCGTGATATATTGTCACCCGTTGTTAACGGGTTTACATGTTGGGATCCATACTTGTCTTACAATATTAAATTCATCCTCCAAGTTGTTTGAAATTCATGAAGGAAATGAATCAGTGAAAAGCTAAATAGGATCAGAACTAACATGTGTTACATGACACAATTGCTATTTTTAGAAATATAAGTGAGTTTGTGGGTTGATACTGTATGAAAATCATTTATTTTTGAAGGAATTGTCAAATATTTAATATATATAAATAGTAACCATCTTGACATACTAATTGATCCATTTTGTAATCTGCTGAAAAGAAATTCTCTCTTAAGACTGGTTACTAATCTAAATTTAAACTGACCAATTATGTTTGGTGGAAAAAGTATGCAACTTGTTCATGGTATTTACCTAAAAGTTCTTAAAAACTTTTCCCACTTATGTTGATAGAATATCATCATGTCCCTTTTCTGGTTTTCTGTGGCATTGAATGGGTTTTACAAATCCTTTTTAAGCATCAGTAAGTAGGATTAAGTGGCAAAATTATTTTTAAGGAAAAAGCAGATTTTGGAAGAGGAGGAGGAAGTTAATTGGACATTTAATACAATAATATATTTTTTTTTTATTATTGTATTATTATTATTAAATTATTATTATTTCCCAGAGACTTTATACAAGTGCTTGTTGTATTAGGATAGTACCACCCAAAAATGTATACTATTTTTGTACAATAATCATATGTATATTACATAATCAATCATTCCAGCAAATAATAAATGTTCAGAATCGTCTGAAATATTTATCGCAATAAGATTTAGTCAGTAACAGTTGCATTGTTTTCTTCTACAAAAGTCAGTATCATCTCAGAGGCCTACACCATGACTTTTGCTGCCTTGTCCATTACCAGTGCAGCATTAGGGACTTCCATTAATATTTTCATTTCGATTCACCATAGTAAATATACCATTATTAGTTACTTCAGTTTGATCTTTCTGCATTCATTGCTTTTTCACTATTTGCTTTCTGATGTGTAAAATTTTGTAAGAGTTTTAATTGATGGGGCAATTCTTTTTAGTTTCATCCTAGCAATACAACTGTCAAACATTTACATTGAGTATAACAAGAAAGTGAAGGTCTTGTCAATATTTGCTTTGATTATTCTTTAACAGCTGACCATATTTCATGGTTATATCAAAGAATATTATGCTTTGGATTTTACTATCTTTTTTTTTACAGGTAATAGTTTTAAGTTTCAGAATTCATCTTTAACTTTTGTAATGTATTTTTATAGCCCCAAGTCAATGGATCTGCCAACAACTCTAAGAAAAATTCTAGAGAAACCACACCCATGACAAACGGCAATTCTGAGACCGAGAAATTAAGCGCAGAAGGTAAATTAATTGGATTTAGATCTAATTTTATCTATATTGTTCAATTTTTTTTTATTCATGTATTATGTTGTACACTTGCCATGCATCATATGTATTATTCATAGTCTCGGATATTTTTATTCCTTTTCTTCTTTTCCTTTGGACAGAACTGCTTTGTCGCCGTCTTGAGGAAGACATGAGGATTGCTGCTCAAGCACGATCATGCACTGGTGTCCTGGGTATCCACTCACGTGCTCGGGATGTTAAGATTGACAACTTTTCCATCACTTTCCATGGTTCAGAGATGCTGCAGGACACCAAGCTTGAGTTGAATTGTGGACGAAGGTGATTTGAGATGTCCTTTTTTTTTAATACAGATTACAAGGCTTGTGATCTTCATTGTAACTCCCGAAGAATTCTTATGGTTTTACTCTTCCAATGCTTTTATGTAGATAATTGGTTGCCTTATTGATTTTTGTTGTTGAAATCAATTTGATTTTTCTTAAATGATTCCTGTAATGAAAATATTTGTGCATAGGTATGGAGATAACTTCTCCATATCATCCTTACATTTTCCTGAATTTTAAGCACTACAGTTTCAAAAATGTCTCAAAGTTGAGAGGAGATATTTTGATTCATTTATCATTGATGTTAGAAAGGTTATATTTTACTTTTCATAGCTAAATTATGTAAGAGGATCCCCTACTTAAGATTATTAATGTTTTTCAGATATGGACTCATTGGAGAAAATGGATGTGGCAAGTCCACCCTGCTAGCAACAATAGCAAATAGAGAGGTGCCAATTCAAGATCACCTTGATATCTTCCACTTAGTCAGAGAAATGCCGGCATCAGAGAAGACTGCGCTCCAGTGTGTTATGGAGGTTGATGAAGAGAGAATACGCTTGGAAACTTTGGCTGAAGAGCTGGCGACATGTGCAGATGACGGTAAAGTTCATTTTTATTACCCTGTTGTCACATGTTGCTAATTTTTAGCTTCAGAAGGGATTGGGGAAATGATTCAGTTAAAGTTTTGGATGTGTTTCATTGTTTGGGGATTAACATTTTGGCTATATATAGAGATTTACTATTATGTACCATATATTCTCCTTTTCTTTTCTTAAATCTGCTCAGAAGCCTTGCCCCTTTTGAGCTGAATTATATCTTTAAACTTGGATGAATACCGATTTAAATAGAAATTAATACACATAATCATGTATGTATAATCGATGGTTAGATTCAATCTAGTGTGCAGTCCTCTTCACCCCTTGCTTCATGGATGTCCAAACCAGATGAACACCATGAATGATTTGTTGGTTCATCTACCAACATCTTTGAGGAGTGAGATAATGTTGGCAGATGAATCAACACGCCATTCGTGCAGTATCGAATCCAACTGTGGGTTATACAAACATCCTGTCTTGGAATTCCTACAATGTTTTTATACTCATTTCTTGCTAAGATTGTTGACGATAAGTGCTGAATTTCAAGAATTTTTGTACAAGAAAATTACCAAAGATGCATTTAGAAACTTTTTATTTTTTATACATCTAATTTGATGATTACAATCTTCAATTCAAATAACAAAAATGTTTGTTTGTTTCTCAAACTTGCAGATTCTCAGGAACAACTCATGGATGTCTATGACCGCTTGGATGAAATTGGAGCCGACACAGCCCAGGCAAAGGCTGCTTACATTCTTCATGGTCTTGGCTTTACCCACGCCATGATGGAAAAGGCTTGCAAGGATTTCTCTGGAGGATGGCGAATGAGAATTGCTCTTGCTCGTGCTCTGTTTGTCAAGCCTCATATTTTGTTGCTTGATGAACCCACCAATCACTTGGATTTAGATGCTTGTGTGTGGCTGGAAGAGGAGTTGGCAAAATATAAGCGTATTTTGGTCATCATATCTCACTCACAGGTTAGTCCTTCCACCCAATAAATGTCTTCATAAAAGATAACATAACTCTTGCTTTTACTCTCATTCATGTGTCACATAAGCAATCATTAAACATCACCTTCTTTTCAGGATTTCTTGAACGGTGTTTGCACAAATGTTGTTCACATGGAGAAGAAGAAGTTGAAGTACTATGGTGGTAATTATGATGCATTTGTACGAACCAGAGTTGAACAACTTGAGAATCAAATGAAGCAGTATCAATGGGAACAGGACCAGATTGCTCATATGAAGGTGAGAAAATTGAATTAATCAGTAATGTAAGATATGTATCTAATTTACAGGTCATCTTGTGTGATATAATGACCTTGATATTGAATATTGTCTATTTGTATCTTCTTTAAATTTGTTAAGTAGGAAATTGTTTGTACATAATCAAGAGGCGTGCACACACACACACACACACACACACACACACACACACACACACACACACACACACACACACACACACACACACACACACACACACACACACACACACCTCCCTTTCTCTCTACTATTTTTAATTCTATCCTAAATTTTACAGAACTACATTGCGAGATTCGGTCACGGTTCAGCCAAGCTTGCACGTCAGGCACAGTCAAAGGAAAAGACTCTAGCCAAGATGGTAGCAGGTGGTCTTACGGAGAAAGTTTCTAAAGACAGGACACTTACCTTCTACTTCCCAGAGTGTGGAACAATTCCCCCTCCAGTAAGAATGTTTATAATATAATGTTTTGATTGAATTCTGAATTCCTATACTATTTCTATACCATATTATATCATGGGAATAATTACATACAAGTACTCAGTCATTTTGTTGAATTATCTTTGATACATACTTGCATATGCAGTTTTCATACCTTAATTTTTAATGTTAAAACTAAGGTGCAGATGTTTTAATCAATGTATTGTATATGATACTAATTACCAATAATTTCAGGTGATCATGGTTCAGGACGTCAGTTTCCGCTATAAGGATGATACCCCGTACATTTACAAGAATCTGGAATTTGGTATTGATTTGGACACAAGGCTGGCCTTGGTAGGGCCAAATGGTGCAGGAAAGTCTACCCTACTGAAACTTCTTTATGGAGACCTGACCCCAACTCATGGCATGATCCGTAAAAACTCCCACTTGAGAATTGCCCGTTATCATCAGCATCTCCACGAACTTCTTGATCTTGATCTCTCTCCAATTGATTACATGATGACCCAGTTCCCAGAATTGAAGGAGCGTGATGAGGTATGTTGCTTATGGGGACTTGATGGCAAGAGATTATTGCCAAAACCAAGACCTTGGATATGATAAGGGTATAGCATGCATTTACGATATTTTGAATATTATGGATAGATTGGTTAACTATAGTTTATGATAATTTGATATTTTCTGACTAAATGATTTGACCCATAGGTGAGGAAGATTATTGGACGCTACGGACTGACCGGAAAGCAGCAAGTATCACCCATTCGGCAGTTGAGCGACGGACAGCGTTGTCGAGTAGTGTTTGCATGGTTGGCTCATCAAACCCCTCATTTGCTCTTACTTGACGAACCTACCAATCACTTGGATATGGAAACCATTGATTCTTTGGCTGACGCTATTAATGACTTTGACGGAGGCATGGTTCTAGTTTCTCACGATTTCAGGCTGATTTCTCAGGTAAGATGATGCTCAGATGGGATGTGCAATCTAAACAAGTGGAATATGTGATTATTTCTTCTCTTTCAGATATATATATATATAAAATATATATAATATATATAAATATATATATATATATAAATATATATATATATATAAATATATATATATATATAAATTTATATATATATATAATTTTTTTTTTTTTTTCACAGAATCCTCAAAATGTTTTCATTATTATAATTGTGTTCTTTTGAATTATATTACAGGTAGCAGAGGAGATTTGGATTTGTGAGAAAGAGACTGTGACCAAGTGGGAAGGAGACATTTTGTCCTACAAGGAAATGCTGAAGAAGAAGGTCTTAAAGGATAATGAAAAGAGAAAGAAGATGTTCTAAATTGAAATAAACAACTCAAATATTTTATTTATTTATTTTTTTAATTTTTTGGAAATCATGGAAATAATCTCATTGAGAATTCATTGATTCAGAAATGGTTAAAAGTTAAAAGGTACATCAGTAGAATAAATTGCTTTCTCTCGGGCAAGTCACTTTGGAGTTCCTTTTTTTTATCTTGGAATTATATATAGCCTTTATCATTATTTTTATTTTCATTATTTCATCTCTTAAATCGTTATCAAGAGTTTGTAGTGTTGTTCATCATTTAACAATAAAATAATGAAATTAGAAGTTGGCATGCTCATTTTGCAATGCATTTATTTCCTGTATTTGTGGTGTGGTATATAATTTTTTTTCTTTTTTCCTTTTTGAAAGTAATTATATTAAAACAACTGTTTTACTGACTATTGAATGATCTATTTTATGGAAATTAAAGCTAATCGGGTAGAGCTGGGAAACATTATAAAGGTAAATATGTATAAAATGTATAATATGTGTTCTGAACAATTTACACTGTGATCTTGTGTGGTTATTATCGAAAGGGTGCAAGAGCTTCTTTTTGTTTTTTTGTTTATTTCTGAAATTTATTAAATTGTTCATTTTTTGTTAGATTAGAAGAGTTTGAAAGCAGTTGAAAAAAGAGAAGAGTTTTATTTTATCATTTGCACAAATGTCACTTTTCTATTGGAAATGTAAGGCAACCGATTCTTTTTATGATGTTCATTATCTGGCCTTTTGAACTAAGGGGTTTGCATGTACCCCAACATTGCATATTGGTATATCTGTAAAATTGTAATACCCTTGTGGTTTTGGTGTGCTTGTAGTTGTGTGATGCAGTGGAATAACTGATATTATTTTATATATTTCTTCACTCTAAAGATCAGGAGAGTGTTTTGAAGTTGGCTATCTCTTATCAAAATTGAAGGGGCACATTTTCTTCACGGGAATGAAAATAATAAAAATGTTGAACCATAGGTTATTACATGTTTGTTTGCAAGAGTTAATGTGTGTGTTGATGTGATGATAAATGTATTTTCCAGATCAGTTGAAGCTAATGAGTTCTATGTAAGGAGTACTAGTTTGAGTGATGTTGATTCTGCATAATGGAAGTTAGATTTGAATGTGCTTGGGACATTTTTTAGTTAAGATATTAGAAATCCTTGTTGCCACTTTTAGATTTATGTTTGCAGTTATACTTGTCCTAGCCATCTGTTGCGGCAAAGAGCAGAATGGTCCAACTTAACTGTAACAAACTAGTCCCAGAACACTGTCAGGAATAGTTTAACTCTTCATTATATTTCTTTTAAAGTTTTAGCCTGTCCGTTGTCATGCTTATTTTCCAACTCACGAGAATGTATTCGAAAATCTCATCTCGGCAAAGCTTCATAACTTTCCAGAGGTAGAGGGATCTAAAACTCTTGTCTGATTGAGGGGTGTACAAGTTCTGAACTTTCATACCAAGGAAGCAAGAGTAGACTGTATCTTTCCACAATATTTATAAGTGACTGTATGCAAACATATTCCCTACTGCATCCTCTTATTATTTATACATTTTCATATCAAGGCTTATGCAGATAACCTATGACATCTGCGCTTGTTTCTATTTCAACCATACAATTAGTTAAGTGGGTAAAACATATTGCATGATTAATTAGTCCCTTCAAATTGGCTTGTAATGTTACTGTGAAAGTCTTTTTAGGCCTGTCTTACAAGGCCTAAAGCTTTGTTGGTTATACAACAAATATTAGATTGTACAGTACTTACTCTCTTGCAAGTTAAAGATGACAAACTATTGTGCATTCTCTTTATAAAAAACAAGCCTATTTGTATATTAGCATTGCACACTATGTAGTGCCAATGTTCTGTAAAGACTTTTGGCTAACAACCACAGTTTACTGTGTAAAAATTGAAAGCATCTTTTAGATGTATATCTATACAATATATCCTGGGATGTAGCATTGAGAAGATAAAAAAAAAATCAGTAAAATCTAATCAACAGATAGGTGTTTCCTTAACCAGCCTGATATGTTCATACTATAAGTTACAAATGCAGAGATTTTTAAAATTTGATTTTAAGGGAATTAATTGTTTACAGAAAGGTTTGCACATGTTTGCTCCAACTTTTTACGAGTATTACTTGGCAATTTCTCGAGGCTCTATGGTTAATTTGCAAAATAATTACCTTAAAAGCACGTGAATTATTGCACATAATGTCCAACTATACTCAAATGTATTTTTGATACAGAAAATCAAATATAAATTGAAGCCTCAATTGAGAGACCAACTCTGCAGCAAAAAGGCAGAACGCATTAACTCCAAAATCCATGTTTTGAGAAAATCGATGTTAAAGATTTTGCTGCATGTATATTTACTCCTATAATTGTTATCGATAGACAAAACTGACCATACCTTTGACATTCAGACACCATGATGGTTGTATCAAATTCGTCTTTAAATGACGATTCTACAGATACCAAATTCATAAAAATCGCATTTTTGGAGTTAATGCGTTCTGCCTTTTCACTGCAGAATTTGTCCAAATAACTGAAGTCAAATGAACTAAGAAATATTGTATACACAAGAAGATCACAAGAGTCCTGGGAATCGCGGAATATCTGCAGTCTCCTTCGACTGAACAATAATTCTTGGAGAACATGCCGCAATACTTAATCTAAAGATACACGTTGTAAATGGTGGAGAAGTAGGTTGCCAAAGTGAAGAATTTTCTCATAACATCAAATAAGTCATACAAAGATCAGAGCTGGTGCAGGCTATGGCCTCTGGGCGTATATCCCTCGCCATCACAGGGCAATGCAAGTACGGTCATTATACACACACACACACATTATATATATATATATATATATATATATATATATATATATATATATATATATATATATATATAAGATATATATTTATATATATATATATATTTATATATATATATATGTATATACATATATATATATATACATATACATATACATATACATATATACATAGACATATACATATAAATAACCAAGTCGTGTGTCATAGCACGCCTCTTTGGTAGATAAATGGCGCGCACGTGGTTAAATGACATCATCGGAGGAAAAGCCCCGAAATGCCCCTGCCCGGCACGTTCCCCCCGCGTTTTATTGTAACAAGTACCCCATAGTGACCCAAGACCACCACCCAGGAATTGCTACATTTGGGTGGTCTACATCTAGTAACAGCTTAAGTAACACACGTGTATGCAGTGCGCACGCTCTCACTCGCGATCGCTCTCTCTTTCTCCTTCTCTTTCTCTTTCCCTCTCTTTCTTTCTTTATTTCTCTCTCTCTCTCTCTCTCTCTCTCTCTCTTTCTCTCTGTCTCTTTATCTATATCTATCTATATCTGTCTATATACATCTATCTATATACATCTATCTATATTCATCTATCTATCTATCTATATCTATCTATATCTATCTATCCATCTCTCTCTATATACACATGTATATAGACTCACATATTCACATTTGCATATGCACATTCACATTCACTGGCGGATCTAGGGAAGGCATCTTATCTCTTATCCTTTCAAAAGTAATGTTTAATGATTCATTTAACTGATAACTACTAAAAATAATCACTAATTATGACCAAATAATCCTTATCACATAAAATCATGGTAATAGTGATGATAATTGGATTGTAAGAGTAATAATAATAGTAATAAAGATGACAGTTGATATTAATTAATCTATCACTGATACTGCAGAAATTCCAGTTATCATAACTAGCATGTACATTATTAAATAATAGTAATAATTATGATAGTAACAAATGATAATATCATAAAGTAATTCCATTGATAATGATAATAGCAATAATCATACAAATCAGGAAAATAATAGTGACAATATGAACATCAATTTTGAGATGCTATTACGATCACGATAACCATTACAAAAATACCATTATGATCATTGTTAATACCAATAAGATCGCTTACGTAAAACGTAAACAGCTCTCTCTCTCTCTCTCTCTGTCGTTCATCTGGAGATAAACGGATCTCTTGATGAGAGGAAATGCCGGGCCTCTACAGCGCAAGAGGGAAAATCACCGACTTTCAAGAGTATGTCAGAAAATGGAATTCGAGGGAGGCTCATTTCTGGACTTGGTGAAGGAGAGCGGAGGAGGAGAGAGACGGTCAGCATATGTCTAGTAAAATAAAGGGTGATATGGATGAGAGATGAATGAAATAAGTATTGATAAACAGATAAAGATAAGGACGATTTGGTGTCTCATACATAAATATTTATCTATCAGTGTATGTGTATGTGTGTGTGTTGTGTATGTCCGTATACATGCATGTGAATATATTCACTGTTCCTGTAAAACCCCGAATCCAGTGTTTATATTTAGCTTTGTCTTCCAACTCCTTTCTTTTTCTGTCACCACGACATAGGATAACTGTTGTTATGCGGTCGTGTTTCAACATGAATCCTTCTGGCGCTCCCAGGCGATGAGCTGCCCGCTGTGGTTTGAAGATGATGCTAATCAACATTCCTCTCTAAAGCATTTGAAACTATATTGCTAGTTCATATGGCAGGACGACAGTTCGGAGATCATTTTCCTTTCTTGATTTTCACATGGTTTAGCTGGTGGGGTCTGCCAAGCTAACGGAAAGAATTGTTGGAATTCTTGTATAAATAGTTTTTTTTTTAAGTTCACTGATCAGGAGAAAAGAAGACTTGGGATATATATATATATATATATATATATATATATATATATATATATATATATATATATATATACATAGTCCATATTGATATACATACATAACACACACACACACACACACACACACACACACACACACACACACACACACACACACACACACACACACACACACACACACACACACACACACACACACACACACACACACACACACACACACACTCCCACACACATCCATAAGTATAAACAAACATACACACATACCAATGTGTCTTTATGCATGCGTGTCCAAACGCACACATTCTACTTGCCATATGCTACGAACTATAGCAATATAGCTGTAAATACTCGATGGAAATAAAACTTGAATACCAGTATCTTACAGAGGGCAGGTCATCGTCAGGGAGCGCCCCAAAGGGTCATGTTGAAACACGTCCGCATAACAGTCACCCTATTCCGTGGGACAGAAATCACTGGCGACAGAAAAAGGAAAAGGAAAAGTTGGAAGACGAAGCCTAAGCGATACTTGATCTGTCATTATACATAGATAGATGTAAACATATATATCTATATATATTCATACATACAAACATACATACATAAATACATACATTCATACATACATACATATATACATACATATATTCTTACATACATATATCCATCCATCCGTCCACACACACAAACACTCTTTCTCTCTCTCTCTCTCTCTCTCTCTCTCTCTCTCTCACTCACACACACACACTCTCTCTCTCTCTCTTTCTTTCTCACTCTCTCTCTCTCTCTCTCTCTCTCTCTCTATCTATCTATCTCTCTCTCTCCCTCTCACTCTCTCTCTTTCTCACTCACTCTCTCTCTCTTTCTCACTCTCTCTCTCTATCTATCTATCTCTCCCTCTCCCTCTCACTCTCTCTCTTTCTCACTCACACTCTCTCTCTCTCTCTCTCTCTCTCTCTCTCTCTCTCCCTCTCACTCTCTCTCTTTCTCACTCACTCTCTCTCTCTTTCTCACTCTCTCTCTCTCTCTCACTCTCTCTCTCTCTCTCTCTCTCTCTATCTATCTATCTCTCCCTCTCCCTCTCACTCTCTCTCTTTCTCACTCACACTCTCTCTCTCTCTCTCTCTCTCTTTCTCTCTCTCCCACACACACACACAAACACAAACATACAAACTTCCTTCCTCTCCTTCTTATTCCTCCTTATTCCACAAGCCCTACTCCGACCCTTTCATCACCATCTCAAATAAGCCTCCGTCTTTGTCTCCACCTTTGGGTCACACGTTCAGATCTCCCCTCTTCCGCTGCAGAAGCTCGGCATTTCCTCTCACTCCTATGTAACGAGGTCTGTTTTTCCAGCCAGAAATTGGGCTGTCTGGCGAAATAACAAGCTGGGTATATGACGATAGTTTTTCCTTAATGATATTACCTGTGGTTGATAATGGTACTTTTGTGATCCTTTTTTAACCCTGGGATGATGTTTGGATTATTATCCTTCTTAATTATTGTTGTTTCGTGTTTATTATTTTCGCTGGAGCGATCATTACTGAATCATCATCATCTATATCAAAATGTATAATAATTATCTCGTTTATATCATAGTCATCGATATCATTATAACTCCAATTATCATCATTAATATTCTCATCATGACAATAATGATATCAATGATTATCACCATTGTCATAATCATCATAATTATTTGCACTATCATCTATAATTTTTAGCATCATTATCTCCATCACACAAATTATTTTCATCCAAAATATGATTATATATACTTTTATACATTTTCTGTCTTGTTATTTTCATATTGTTATTATCACTATCATTATCATTACCACTTTATCACTTTTTACTGAAATAAGCGAAGTATTATAACACTATTTCTACATTTAATTCATAAATGTTTTTGTTTTATGTTCTTCTGTTGATTTTATTGTTTCTTACGATAGTCATTTGTTTGCTTTCTTGTTTGTTGCGATTTAATCGATTTAATTTGACGTCTCTTCACCTGAAGACATTTTGTTAAACGATATATGCTAAGAAGTATATAAACATAACTTTTATACCACTTTATTCTTAATTACATAAATGCATTGTTCATGATTAATCAGTTAACTATTTATCATCATATGATTTGATAATCACATATTTATTATCAGTCAGTTCTTACCTTTGGTTGTTCATTAACAAATATTTATCAACTCTGTCATAATTGTTATCATTCCCATCATCGGTATTATTAACATTATCATTGTTATTATCATCTTTACTACTATCATTATTATTATTGTTATTATCATCATTATCATTATCATGATCATTATTGCTATCAATATCATTACTATTATAATCATTATCCTTATCATAATCATTATCCTTTCTTATATCATCAGTATAATCATCACCATTAACATTTACTCAGTTATCATGGTTATATATCATTACCATCATCATTCCTCTTCATTTCCTTACTACCACTATCACTATCATAATTGCTAATCTTCATCATCATTAATATGACTATGATTATCACCACTATAATAAGTGATAATCCAGTCACTGTTAATTATCATCAGTAACAGAAAGACACCAAATGATAAAATGTTATGCAATACAAGACATGGAAATGCATTTTTAGACGAAGATCAAATAAGATAAAAGACACAAATAGAAAAGAAAGAAAAAAAAGACTCAATAGGATGTAAGATGAAACACAAAAGATAAATCAAGTGTTTGGAAATTCAATAAAGGAAATACAAAAGATGAATAAAGTGTTTGGAAATTCAATAAAGGAAATACAAAAGATGAATAAAGTGTTTGGAAATTCAACACAGGATCCGATAAAGTACAGATGAATAAAAAGGACAATAAAGGAAACTCAAGGAACAACAATAACAGCAAATGTGTATCGAAGACGCAAATAAACAAATGAAATCGGAGACGTTGTGTCACGGACATTCGAGATGAACAAAAATACAAACGCAGTAATGTCTGGATAAAAAGCTCATCCACAATAAGAAAGAGAGAGATAAAAACAAAATCAAAACGTTTCAAACTTTTCAAACCCTCTCGAATTCCTTCTGAAATCGAAGCAAAGAACGAAGTGGATTGTCCAAAGAGGAATCCAGGAGGGTCCGAGGCGTCGCAGTCTATTCAACTGTTTATTCTATTTATCTATTTATTTTTGTGGATGTTTTTTTTTAAGGAATATTCAAGCTTCTCTGTTTGGATTTCTGTCTTTAATTCTATACTTTTATTTCTATTGAGGCGAAGAAGCCCTTATTGAATGTATGATTAACAGTTATTTGATAACAGCTAATCGATAATTGACAGGATGGCGTAGACAATTATTTGAACTTTAACGTTATTCAGAACATCATCATCAACCTCTCAAAAGCATCTTAACTCGATGAAGAATATGTAAAGTACATAATAAAGCAAGCAAAATTACTCAACTTTATACAACATAATTGAGTAAATATTTCACAGCGCAATGGTGAGCTATCTATTCAGCAGTACTCACAGAAGAAGAAGAAAGAAAGAAAGAAAGAAAGAAAAAATATTGAAACACAATAATAAAGAAAAAGGGAAAACCTATTATGAGCCAGACTTGAAAAGAAAACCAGTCATGACAGAATAATTAAGCGAAATTACGTATTGTGCTCTTAATCTCCATTGGCATTGTAACTACCGTAATCACAAACGCCATATTCAAGTCACAGTCACTATGTTTAAAAAAAAATTAAGCAATGTCATTATTTTCCTCTTCCTATATACTCTCGTGTCATCTCTTCCCCGTCGCTATTACCTCATTATCACCATCCTCACCTCATCACCACATCATCACACCGCCTCCACGTTCTTTCCATTGTTGTCCTTATCAATAAAACCTTAGAGCGCGGATACACCTGGCGCGTGGGTGTATGTACTGCACCTGTGTGTACATGTGGAATCGTGAGCGTGCGTGTTATCTCGTGTGTTTGGTTTTGTGGTTGTGTGTGTGTGTGTGTGTGTGTGTGTGTGTGTAAATGTGTATGTTAGTGTTATCGCACATACACATGCGATCTAATCTGAAAGTGACAATTCCCAGAACTAAATATATCAGTTAGAGCATCGACATGATGTCACTGATCTGCTGTAAAGAGATCCCTAAGGATCAAGACGCCTCATCTATGTCACGTCACGCCTCACGTTACCATCTCCCCGAGGCTGTGTGAGTCTGTGACGCGATGGGGGGAGGGGGGGAGCCATCACACAAAAACCTCAAAAGCTGGAGGTCCCTCCCTCCTCCCCTTTCCCCTTCCCCGCCCCCCCCTTTCCCATGAGTCACACTCCACCCCGCAGGAAATGTTCCGCCCCTTCGCCCTCCCTAACTTTTCATGTTGCTATTGGCTCGGTGGTAAATATCCTCTGCGTTTTAGTGAATGGCTGGCGGTGCATCGTGCGTCAAGTTGCGAAACAATGGGGTACTGCAGCTGATCAACATCCGTGAGTGGCTGTACTGTATCTCTCTATCTGGTGTTGATGCAAGTCCTCAATCACTGGCATTTTTTCAGAGCTTTCAGAAGAGGAAATAATTTCATCGGCCACGAACACGTCGAACTGTTATTCAGCAAAGCATACTTCATCTCCAGAGCTACGGTATTACGAAACATCTTACCTTGCGTCATGTTACGTAACAGTTATCAGAAACAGAATTATCAGTTAACGTAGCTATTTACATAGAATAAAAGTCGTCATACTTTCCGAAAGACAAAAAAAGTAATGATTATCCCTGAGAAACAACCTTGTGTTTTGAGAGTGTGAAAGAAGTGTTGTGTCTAGGCACGTGAGTGACGTCACAAACGATAAGTAGGGCGTATTTATAAACCTTAATCTAAATATCACAGTATCACCGTGAATGCCAAAAACTTCACTCAAATACACACCCATACCATATAGACTCTTTACAACAGGAAATTCTTGTGTTATATAAATACTCTCGTACATGTTAACAAGGCGTACTCTCACTACCTTCTACTTCTCTAAGTAGTTGGGTGTTCCATAGGTTTACTATGGGAGGTAGATAGACAGGGAGATAGATAGATTGGAAGCTTACCTGGCAGATATATCGAGATTTAAAACAGATAAGTAGATTGGCAGATGGACAGCCAGATAGATCGTAGGATTAGGAGTCAGATAGACAGACAGATACAGCACAGACACACACAAAACACACAATGAGAGAGAGGGAGAGTGAGGGATGGAGGGGGAGGGTGGGAGGGAGGGAGGGAAAGAGGGAAAGAGGGAAAGAGGGAGAGAGGGAGAGAGGGAGGGAGGGAGGGAGGGAGAGAGGGAGAGAGAGAGAGGGAGAGAGAGAGAGAGAGAGAGAGAGAGAGAGAGAGAGAGAGAGAGAGAGAGAGAGAGAGAGAGAGAGAGAGAGAGAGAGAGAGAGAGAGAGAGAGAGAGAAATGGAAAGAGAGAGAGAGAAATGGAAAGAGAGAGAGAGATGGAGAAAGAGAGGGAGCGAAATGAAAAAAATGAGAAAAGAGAGAGAGAGAGAGAGAGAGAGAGAGAGAGAGAGAGAGAGAGAGAGAGAGAGAGAGAGAGAGAGAGAGAGAGAGAGAGAGAGAGGGGGGGGGGGAGAGATAGAGATAGATAGATAGATAGATAGACAGACAGATAGATAGATAGATAGATAGAGAGAGAGAGAGTGAGAAAGAGAGAGAGAAGGAAACAGAGGGCGAGACATTAAGAGAAGGGATGGTCGAAAGAGAGGTGGGGTGACGAGGCGCAGAGAGAGGGCGCGTGTGTGGGAAGGAGGGTGTGTGTCGCTTGCCTCCACAAGACAGCAACATGATTGCGTCTGGTTTTCTCCATGACTCACGGCATTACCTTTCTGCAACATGATATAACGTGCATCCCATATAATTGGGAACGACCTTTTCTGATATTGCTCATACATTTCCTTTCAGGTTTTTGAATAATTCGGCTTCTGAAAAAAACCCTCTATGGCCTATCATGTATGATATCTCGATTGATAAGCCTGTCATGATAAGGTTGGTGGAATGTTTAGAAATATACCTTTTTCCTTAATATAGTTATTGTTGTAATAATAGGATATAAATTGCAAAGTTCCAATGGCGTGGCGAGATCAACTGATTAATGAAGATACTCAAACCAAATTACAAAGTCGATAGAATCGCTTTCCCAAAAAGAAAAGAATAAACCTCTACAATTGGTGACGAAATCTATGCCAACCACATCGTAAAAGAAAACAATAGTAACGGATATTGTGATTGTAAT
>BOPN01000681.1:247301-249801 GCA_017312705.2 Penaeus japonicus | reverse complement strand
ACGCCAGAGTTTTTCACGCTCAGGAGTGTTCATGTCATTACGCCCATGACAGATTAATATGCGTAGTTATAGTAGTACAGAAAGTGTATTAGTTTGGCTTTCACACAACCGTTAATTCGCCGTATTTCAATATCAACGTTGACTTTGGAGAATTGCTTCGTTTCTACAAATTTGTGCGGTTTAGGAATATACGTTTTTTGTAATAAATGGAAGAATTGCGCCACATTTGTCAAGGGGATGCCACTCACCAGAGCAGCAGTGATAACGAAATTATGTATTATTATAGTTGTCGTTATGTGTGTGTGACGTATTTTACATTTGATTGCATTCCATATGTATTCCCGTATTCATGCGCGTGCTTTGCACCCCCCTCCCCACCCTCTTCCTCGGATTTCAAATTTCTTGAAGTTTCTGGCTTTCAGAGTAAAGAATTAGTCATGATTTCTCATTATCTTGTGTATGTTCTATTGTTTGTTTATCCTATGTATTTAATTTCGGATAGCATCTTTATGAAAGGGATGTTTATAAAGCCAGCGAGAGTGACGGAATGCAAAGAACCTTCTGAGTGCAAGAGTGTAGCAGGCAACTCCTCTCTCACGTGAGTTAAGCACTAAATGCCTCGTGATTATGAATTGTGATTGCAAATGTCGCAGGGTGACATATACTCCTTGGTTGTCTGAAGAGAGTTCTAGTTGTTATTTAGATGCAATTCGCAATGAGAAGCGAACAAAGATAAACGCGGGAGACAATAACATGTTGACCACATGTTTTAGCCGCAGGACAAAGGGATCAGGTTGTAAACTTTGATTTATGTAGATTGTCAAGTGCTGTATCGCTGTGTCTATCAAAATCATGCAGCTCTACATGTGGCTTGACTGCTGGTAACTTCATTTGCAACTTGAGTCAAGCCAGATGTTATTCATTATTATTATTATTATTATTATTATTATTATTATTATTATTATTATTATTATTATTATTATTATTATTATTGTTATTGTTATTGTTATTGTTATTGTTATCATTATTATGATATTTATTATCATATTTATTATCATTATTATTTTTGTTGTTTGTAAGTGTTATTTATTGTAATTGCTATAATTGTAATCATCATCATCATCATCATCATCATCATCATCATCATCATCATCATCATCGGCCACCGCCGTTACTACTAATACTAATATTACCGTCATTACTACTACTACTACCACTACTACTATCTCTAATAACTACTGTTATCATAATCACTTTTATTATGTTATCAGTTTGTAACAGTAGTAGTCATATTCTTACTATTTTCGGTATTATCTTCTTCCTCCTTTTTCCCCTATTTCACCACTACCATCATCATCACCACCACCATCACTATCATCACCAACTCCAATTAGTTACGACAAGGTTTTTCTTTTGTAACACCAAAATCTAGAACCCCTTTTCCCCTCCTACGAAATAACGAACGGAAACGCATAACATTTTGGCGGGAAAAAAACACAAAAAACGGGTGAATAAAAGTGTTATTTTCCCGCTGCACAGACTAACTCTTTGATGAATACGATACAGCTCGTAAATTAATCGTAATTGCTGTTCCTTGTTTGCGTTCGCGGCTGCACCGGGATGAAGGTGCTGTGTGCAGTTGAGGGGATTAGACAATCGGTTAATTATGCGGACGTGTTTTCGAGGTTGCTTGTTAACTCTTTATGTGAAGGTGCTAAAGATTATTGTTGTGTTATGCTTGCACGGTTTATCGGTGTGTTGTTTGATATAATATATATATATATATATATATATATATATATATATATATATATATATATATATTTAGATTGTTTATATATCCGTGTATATGATTGTGTATGTGTGATAAACGATCAGATTTCAGCTGCTGTAGGATTTAAAGGATATCTTGTACTCTTTAGTATATCGACGAGGGTGTATGTTTGATGTTCTTTACGTCGGGGTGTTGTTGATGGCTCTCTGCGGATCTGATATTAATAATTCAATAAGTTTTATGAGAAGAATTCCCTATGCAGAACTTATTCGCGGCGAGAGGGACTGGTACTTCCTCTTATTGCTGGGAAGAGAGAGAAAAAAAACTCGCAGTCATACAAGCAAACCATTCCAGATACAGGGAGTGTGGTGCCAAAGCATTCCAGATGCAAGTAGTGTGGTGCCAAAGCATTCCAGATACAGGAAGTGTGGTGCCAAACCATTCCAGATACAGGGAGTGTGGTACCACGCCAAAGCATTCCAGATGCAAGTAGTGTGGTGCCAAAGCATTCCAAATACGGGAAGTGTGGTACCAAACCATTCCAGATACAGGAAGTGTGGTGCCAAACCATTTCAGATACGGGAAGTGTGGTGCCAAACCATTCCAGATACGGGAAGTATGGCGCCAGACGTGGTCGAAGTAGCAGAGAAAGCGGAACTTGATACAATGCAAACGCAGAGGCACCGGCTGTCGTTGGCGTGCTTTGCAATATCCAAGTCTTGTTGT
>BOPN01000681.1:234801-237301 GCA_017312705.2 Penaeus japonicus | reverse complement strand
CTACATCAGAATGATGGAGTTTTAATTAGGTATTAGATGAATACACGGATGAGAAATAAAGGAGAATATTTGTGATGAAATTAGAAGTCTTGTGAAATATGTCAAGTTAGGGGATGTATATACAGTTGGGTTAAGAAGGTGAGAATATATGGAATACAAGAAAATAGGAAATGAAGGAATATAGTTTTATGTATAATGTAGGTCATGTTTTGATAATTGCAGTTATGTTTTGATTAGTCACATTTAATATAAATATTGTAGATATGCGTGAAAATATTGATATCATATTTAATACCAGATGTGTATTCAACCTTCATCAGAAAACTATTCTGAATAAAGTAAACAATTAATTACTATAAGGTGTATGGAAAGGTAATGTTAAAATTCCTAAACAGAAAAAAAAATGATCGTGGTACTTAAAGATAACATTATAATCAAAATATATTTGTTACCCCTTAAAAGAGAAAAGAAAACGATTTCAACGCTTGAGGAAGAAAATTTGTCTAGTAAAGGGTAGGCTTAGGTAATTTTTCTATCACACACACACACACACACACACACACACACACACACACACACACACACACACACACACACACACACACACACACACACACAGACATGTCTATGTAGTGTGTGTATGTGTGAATGTATGTATAAACTGACACACTCAAATGTTTGATTGAGACTTAGCTTTTTATTCGTCTCTCTCTTTTAATCCCTCTCTTCACTCCCCATTCTCTCTCTCTCTCTCCCTCTCCCTCTCCCTCCCTCCCTCCGTCCGCCCCTCCCTCTCTCCCTCTCCCTCCCTTCCTCTCTCCCTCTCTCCCTCCCTCCCTCCCTCTCTCTCTCTCTCTCTCTCTCTCTCTCTCTCTCTCTCTCTCTCTCTCTCTCTCCCTCTCTCTCTCCCTCTCCCTCTCCCTCCCTCTCCCTTTCCCTTCCCCTTCCCCTTCCCCTCCCTCTCTCTCTCTCTCTCTCTCTCTCTCTCTCTCTCTCTCTCTCTCTCTCACTCTCTCTCTCTCCCTCTCTCTCTCCCTCTCTCTCTCCCTCTCCCTCTCCCTCTCCCTCTCTCCCTTCCTGTCCGTCTATATGTTTTTGTCTATCTATGTCTATCAGTTTAACCTCCAAATACTGTCTATTTATGTTTTTGTATTCATGATTTCAAGGCATGAATCTTGCAGTAACTGAAAAGACCTATGTCGAGGATTTGAAATTGTTAATATGTGTTTTGTGCATATCTATGAATTGTATATACGTAAACCTTTTTTTTTTTATTTTTCGGTCATTTGAAATTACAGGGGACGTCCATTTCATTCAGGTGGACTAAGGCGGAAGGCGGAAGGGGCGGTCGAAATATAATGAATGCAGTGACCCTACGACCTCCGTCCGGTCCTTCCTTGTCCCTGCCCTCCTCATAGGGCTCCTCCTGGCTCCTGTGGAATAATGACTCCCTCCGCAAAACAGCTGGGGGAGAAATCTGACCTCACTCGCTAAGACACAACTGCGCGCTATGACGACGAGCCATCCAAGACAAAGCTGTTTTGAATTACGTGCGGAGTCCTTGTCAAATAGATCTGACATTTTTGTTCATAAAATATAAACCCGCGCGTGACAGTCGATCGTTCCCGGCGGAGGAACCGAAAGCGCTCTAACCGTCAAAATCAAAAGTCATTCGGCTCTATCAGGCTCCATTAAGAGTGCATTAAGTGGCGGAGGCGCGGCACACGTGAGCACCTCGAGGGGGCCCAGGTGACGCCAGCAACGTCGCCGCGGCTGAACTGGAGATCCTGCGTCACGGCGCTCGCTCTACGGAAGTGTTGCGGCGACCTGGTCAATTCTTCAGCCCGAGGGCCTTTCCAATAGGAATTGAATTCATTGATTTTTTCTGCTGTCGATACGCGGTCCGGGAAGGTTAAAGTTGGAAAGATGTCGGGATTATTTATTTAACTATTTGATCTAAGGGCGACAAAAGGGCAAAGTGATGTCAACTGATTAAGCGTCAGTAATATCCCTTCACGTGGTGCAGCTTGTTACGTCAGCTGTATATAACTAGATATGCATGTATATTGCATGATGAACACGCATGGTGTAATTGTCATTCATTGACATGAAGACGAAAAACGATGCAATTGAAATGGTATGGAAAAATGCAATGATGAGCGTGCTGTATGAAAAGAACCTGATATATTGACACTCGAATTACTCATTGCAAGATGTGCATTCCAGCTACGCATAGTCGAAAATATATGCTTCTAAGACGAAACACGCAAGCTCATATCTTGATGTTCGTGTACACATCCACACGCACACCGTCTGCTCCTGATCACACACACGCACATACACGACACACGTCACGCACAGAAACACGCACGCGCGCTTTCGTACTCGCACCTAACGGGTACCTCAAACCATTAGCAAGAGTGGCGTGCAAGGTGCAAGTCACGTGATGGTGAATTTTCATTGACCCAGGAAGGAAAAGCGGAGGAGGAAAGGACTGCCA
>BOPN01000681.1:207301-227301 GCA_017312705.2 Penaeus japonicus | reverse complement strand
TACTGGCCAGCAGGTATCCAAGGGGTCCCTCCTCAGCCTCTGATCCTGACCATGCTAATAGATAAGGCGTTATCTCGCTCATCAGGGGCATCCATACCTGAAATACCCAGCTCTGGTGTTTATATACTGCTCGATTACCACGAGTTCATGGTCTTAAAACCTAAGATCCTAAACCTGTCTAAAATAGTGTAGTCATTATGATAGAAAACGCATGCTATGAATACGAACGTTTTCGTATAATCATTATTATATAACATTGGGATTCCAACGGGAAACGTTTTCACTTCTTGTTAGTTATTAATATGGTCTACGAAACTCTTGTGTCGTAATGAAGGGCAGGCTTCAATTACCTGAGAACAGTCATTTTGTAAAGGCAAAAAAAACAACAGATGGCTGGACAACTTATGAATATTCTGAGCATTAATCTGTCCGAGACTGAAGACAAAAGCGACGGTGTTAGATACAAACAATGTAAATGTAACAATGTAATGTATATAACAATGTATATATATTAGTTTAACGCTAGCAGATGTCCGAACTTTCTCACAACCACAACATTTACACACTTTGTCTCGAGGCACGCTGGTAACTCGAGGAAACCGTCTCGCCTCTTAAGAAAACTGACTCTGTGGACCTGATTATTTCCGTAAATGATCTTTTTTCCAACCATTATTTTTTCAGTTTCATGGAATTTCTGTAAAGTTCATGCGTCTCTTTGTATATATATATATATATATTCTTTTTTTTAATAATAATAAGATATTTTGATTTCAGCATTTGTTTTAGTTCCCCATTTAGTCATTTTCTATAACACAGTAGTATTCTGATTACGCGGTGAGAGACAGTTCGTCAGGGAAACCTCATGGTCTTCGGTAACAATTCTGGTGTTATTGTCACCCGGAAAGAACTGCATGCTGTTTCATTTTGGATTTTATTTATTGTAATTACCATGCAATTCGCGATGATGGACGATTATATTAGCATTTTTTTTCTATTCACAGTCGACTCTTGAAAACTAATTTTGTTTTTTTATACAATACTTAAATCGTGTTCCATTCTTAGCACATGTAAAATATTAGAATCCGTATTAATTGAAGACCATCCTAAACATAATATTTATGAAACTCTTTGTATTAAAAAAATCTTTATCATCATCATCTGAGTCTCGCAAAGTGGTGAATGATTTTGGCGCCGCATCACGTACTGTGGGCGTTCAGGTACTGCACGCCCTTGATCTGGGCGGAGGCAATGCTGTCTGGTGAGGTGTGGGATGGGACGTGATAAATGGGAGTCCAGGTGGTATATAATTAAGTAAAGTCAGGTAGGGAGACTTTGTAATGTAGGTGAGAGTAAACAGGTTTTATACAGGTGAGTTGTCATAAATGAGAATACAATAAATGATTAATCTATCTGTGTGTTTAAGAAGGGAAGAAAGTAAATTAACCGTTAGTTCGAAATAAGGAACGGTTAGTATTTGTTCTCTCCTCCACTAGAGGTTCGCTGATTTAGGAGAACTTTTATGGAGTGTGTGGGTGTGGGTGTAACGCAATGAATTTTGTGATGCGATTGTTTAACTGTACCATGATTATTTTCTACTTAAAAGTGTGTGGGAAGGAGGAAGGTAGGTTCAGTTTGATCAATTGAGATTAGAATAATTTTTGGTATTTTCTTATTTGTTTTATGAGACATTCAGTTTGGATATGTTTTCTGTTTTGAATTGTATGTTGCTTACTAAAATTCTTTGGAATTTGATTTCAGAAATGTTCATGTGTTCACCAACAATTCATGTAAGTTTCACTCGCTTTATTTTCCATCATTTTGATCAACTAAATTTTCTGTTAACAAGAATAAACTCAAATTTCATTCTATAATTATGAAGACTTTTCAGGTTTTACAATGTGATATATAAAGGAAACGAAAGTTTATTGTTGTAGCGTCATAGAGCTCTGTTTATTACAAAACATACAAAAACAGCAATATACACAAGAATTTATAGAGTAATTTCTTTGTACAACATCTATATGTACACAATTTGGCACATAACAAGTCAGATTCACAAGCACACGATCAGAAGCGTGCAGAAGAAAGAAAGCTTTGTGACTGTACAATAAATACAAATATAACACAACAGTAATAATAATACAGCTTATTTTGCTACTACTGAGATCCATAACTTAGTATCACAATGAAAGAAGATTCTGGAGCAGAACCAAGGCTCCTCACAGCACAGGTACATCTAGTCACCACGTCAAGTTACCACGTCAAGTTCGTCCTCCAAGTCGCCAGGATAATCATCATTGTGTTGCCAACGTGTTGCTCAGTCAACAAATAGCGTAACAGGTACAAGTGATTAAGTACTAAAAAAAAGTCTTAAAAATTAAATACATGGTAAACGGTCCAACTCTAGCAACAGAGCGTAAGTCTAAGATTACGGGGAAAGAGCAACACTGGCTTCACGATGTTCGGGGTTGACGTCATCGCATTTGTTTTCCTTCTTCCACGTGGTCGGTGTCTTCCCCTGGAGGGATAGACCTCGTCTCTCATCACGTGCGACTTCGACAACTGTTTACGACAGGAGTTTGTCATGTCTTTTGCTACTGAGAATATTTGTTTGTTTGTTTGTTTTTTATGACACTGTGGTTTGGTTACGATGCATAAACATTACGACTGAATCACTGGCTTTATGTACAAGAGGATGTGAGTATTAATTAAGCTTTCGGCTTAAATCTGGACATGTAGAAATCGCAGTCGTTGCAGTAAGTGGAAGGAGGGTTGACACACTTCTTCCTGCATAAATTGCACGGTTGCAGAGCACTGCCTGTTGCAGTGGCGGGTGTCGCGCTGGTCTTCTTGCCTGCCTTATTGACTGTGGTGTAGATGGCCGATGGGTCTAATGGGCCGCAGAAGTGGCTGGGGCCACCCTTAACTCCGCCGCGACCCACGCTCCCGTAGCCTGTCCCGTGCTGTGACTGCGGCTGTTGCTGCAGCGAGTGCCCGTGGGGGACCTGCTGCTGTGCGGGGTGGCCGGACTGCTGTTGGCGGCTGTAAGCTGCAGACGATGTGTGGTTGTGGGGCGGGAGACCAGAGCGGCTCTGAGAGTGCATGGCTTGGTGCATTTGCGGGTGCGCCTGTGGCTGGCCCTGTGTGTGGCCGGGGTGTGGCACTCGCTGATACGGAGGGAACGTCCGCTCCGTCTCGGAATGGTGCTGGAACCCAAGACTGCTGTTCTGGCGGGTCATCATTCCTGGGTAGGGCACAGCCGACGCTCTCTGCTGCGGCTGCTGCTGGTAATGGTGCGGCGGCGGCTGCTGCTGCGGCTGCTGTCCAGGCGCATGCCTGTGGTGTGCCTGTTGCTGCTGCCCCGGTCTGGCACCCGGAATCAGATGAGGCATCTGTCCCGGGTGGAGCCCGTTGGACAGAGCACGCGGCTGGCTCTGGCTGTGGACAACGTGGGGCATCTGACTGCTGGCCTGGCCGTGGCTGGGGGGGACGTGGGAGCTCAGGGGCTTGGCCACGCTGGGGGGAGGCTGGTAGGGAGGCGGTAACCTCACCTGGCCACCGTTGCCCTGAGGCTGCTGCTGGTACTGCTGGCCGTGAGTCTGGTGAGGATGTGAGGGGTGCGTGTGGGCGTGCAGGGGCTGAGTGTGATGGGGTTGAGCAGAATGGGACTGGCTGGTGTAGGCCTGAGCTGGATGCTGGCTGCCAGGCTGAGGTGGGTAGGACTGTGTGGAGTGGGGGTGGGGGGGATGGGGATGGGCCTGGTAATGGGCAGGCTGGTTGGGGTAGTTCTGGGTGGCGTGTGTCTGAGGTGGTGCTTGTGGGAAGTGAGTCTGAGGCTGGGCTTGGGGCTGGGCTTGGGGCTGGGGCTGTGATTGGGAAGTGACAGACTGGTAATGTGGGCTGGCCTGAGGGGTGGGGACGTTGGCTTTGGAGGGCTGGGCCACGCCGTTTGACCTCGGACTGACAGGCTCACCACAGGACGACGTGTCTGTGTCAGACATCGACGACGTCATTGCGGACTTGAGGACCCTCTCGAGGATGGGGTTAGGGATGTAGGCATCCTCCTCCTCGTCCTCGGCCGTCGCAACGAGCACCACTTGGTCACAGAAGGTCACGCTCTTCTTGGATTTTTTCTTTTTGGCGCCATCACTCGACGTCGTGTCTGTGCTCGTGTTAAGTTCAGAATCTTCTTTGGCACTGTCACTAACACTATCCTTATTACTAGCATTAACACTCTCACTGTGTTCGGTCCGTGTCCGATAAGAGGAACTAAGTCTACTTTCATGTCCGCTGTGGGACGGAAATTGCAATGAGTTACACTGGGTGTATTCTCGCGTGAACATTTCTTTACTCACAACACGCTGCCGCTCGGTCACTTCCTCGCGCGAGGGCTGAGGGGCGGGAGGCGCAAGACGGCTGTCCACTTCGTCTTGTCCTGCCTCGGCTTTCGTCGCAGATACACTAACGTTCTCGAACTTCGAGGCCAAGTTCCTTACAGAATTGATATTGTTCTCCTTGGTGCTGTTGCTGTTATTCTCTTTCACCTCGGATTGTGCCCCGGGCGTGGGTCCGTTTTGTTCTTGCATTTTCTTTCGCATGGCTGCCTGTTTCGCCTGCAGCTCATGCAGCCAATCGCCGCTGCTCTTCGACGGCAATGGCTTCACCCGATCATCAGTAGTGGCGCCATTTGTGTCCTTGCTCTCGACGATCTGCTGCCGCTTCTGCTGGAGCTGAGCCAACAGACTCGAGGGCTCGGGGGCGCTGTGGGCCTCGGGTGTAGCCCTGGACTCTGGCGGGGGCGGGGGGAGGAGTCCCCGAATTTTTAGATCCTCCACAGCCTCTTCCAATGGAGGAGGAGGAGGAGGAAAGTCTTCACTGCTTTGCCTCGAATGGGATATTTCTGGCCAAGCTGAAGAAGAAACGTGATTCTGCTGGTTCTGTTTGGCATAAAGTTGCTGCTGCTGCTGATGCTGATGCAGCTGTTGAATATCGTCTTGTCGCTGCTGCATCTTCGGCTCTTGCTTATGTGACTGCTGAGCATACTGCTGCTGTTGATGGTGATGCAGCTGCTGGTAGGTCATCTGCTGTTGGGCCTCCCTTGGAGTGGCCTCCTGGTGGACGTCGGCGCAGACGGTGATCTGCGTCGGTGTGCCGGGCGGCTGCTGATGATGTTCCGGGTACATCGGGTTGTTGTAGGGCAGGGAATTGGTTTGGTAGGTCTCGTACTGCTGCATTTGCGTGTGGATGTACGGCAGCGACTGTGGTTCTGTTTTCAGCATGTTATTGTTGTTGTTGTTGTTGACGATCTCTGGCGTGTAGCAGCGCGGCGGGAGAGCAGGGGGGTTCTCAGGCTCCATGTCACTGGGAGGGAGAGGGTAGGGCGGCCTCTTCTCCCGCTTCTTCTCGTCTTTTCGGCTGTTCTTGTCGTTCTTCTGGGAAATCTGATTCTTCTCGTTCTGCGACAGCTGCGAATTAATGCGCTGCGGGATGGGCGGAGGCACCTTCAGGGCCGCCGCGTTCTTGGCGGGCGAGAGGCCCTTGCCGACGCTGCCGTGGAAGCTCTTCCTCATGAGTTTACTTCGCTCGAGGTTGGGGTTGCTGTACTCCAGGTGGCCCTCGCTCAGGTAGCCCGCCATGGTCTTCTCCCCCGAGGGCGTCGTCGGGCGGGAGAAGCTCCGCACTTCGAGGTCGTCGGTGGCCGCCTTGGGGCTCTCGCCGTCCTGGCCCTCGCGCAGGTCCGGCATGCTGCGGTTCTTGCGCCGGATGAGGCCGCCCATCAGCAGCTTCCGCCGGACCTTGTGCTGCTTCTTCCCGATCGGCTTCTCTTCCTTGACCTCGACGATGGCGTTCACGTCGTCCTTGTCGTTCCCCTTCTTCGAGCTCTTGGAGCTGTGGTCGCTGGCGTAGTCGCTGTCCACGGCGCGGGACTTGGAGCTCTTCTTGTCCTTGTGAGCCTTCTCCTTCGCCTTCTCGACGGCCTTCTTCTCCTTCGGCTTCTCGAGGTGCACCTCCACGTCCTCCTTCTTCGTCAACTTTTCCGAGGCCTTCTTCCCCTTCTTGGGCAGCGTCGCATAGATTTCAATGTTCGTCGTCTGCAACTTCTCGGCCGTCTGCGCCAAGGTGACGGCCGTGTCCAGCTGGTCCTGCGACCTGGCCTGGGAGCCGCTCGAGGCGTCGCGGGACCCCTGGCGGCTGTGGTGCACGGAGCCCTCGCGCGACCCCTGGCGGCTGGTGCGAGAGCGCTGGGAGTCCCGGGAGCCCTGGCGACTGTGGTGGGGCGCATCTGCGGAAGGAAGCCTCGGTTAGGAACCCGTCGGAATGCAGTGTAATCTCTCTCTATCTCTCTCTCACACACACACAAACTATCATATAAATATATCATTATTCAATCAATCTATATAGCATTTCGTTAAAACTAGTTGAGGCACAGCAATGAACGTAGTCCTGCCAAGCGCTTACCCATTTTGTATTGGCCTTCCCACGCTGCAGTCTCCTCCTGGATGAGGATGCGTCGGTGCAGAGACCTCGCCCGCATGACGCATGTGTTGTGCTTCATGCGCGCGAAGGTCAGAGAGTGGGCGTTGTTGTAAGGGGCGTCCATGGCGGCTCGGGTCTTGGCCGCTGCGGCATTGCACAAATCAAGGGCACCCTGGGGATTTACAATGACAGGTTAGTATTGATATTGTAAATGCTGGAGGTAAGTTGCAATAATTATACAGTCCATCGTTATACAAGCAGGGATTAAAAATGTATAACCAGTATCACCAGTTCATTAAAAAGCTACAAATTCCGTGTATACTAACAGGAAGGTCTCCGGCCTCCTCGCGCGCTCTGGCTTCCTCCAGCAGCGAGTCTGCCGCCAGACACAGAGCCTCGCAGTTTCCTCCAGTTTCACTTTCTGTCAGTGTGCTGACACTGCTGCTGTCTTGCTGACTCCCGCCCGTGTACGTCCCGGGGCTGTCGCTGGCCTGCACACATTCTGGGATTTGTTGAAGCTGCTGCAGGAGACAGAGGAAGATGTTAGTTCATGAAAGAAATATATCGTTTGTCTTATCTGAGTTCGAACTTCATTGTTTAATATATTACTGGGTTCTAAGGATAGTGTTGTCCTTACCTGCAAGTTATGCTTCAGATTCTGCTGAATCGGATAGGAGTCGTTGGAAGAGAGCGAGTACGAGTCGTAGCCCGGGTCGTACTGGCCATTGGGCGCCGTGCTGGGCTGCTGGCCGTTGGTCGCGTGGTTGTGAGGGTGTCCGGGGACGCCCACGCCAAGATTCGCATACTCCGGGTGGTCGCCGCGCGAGGGGCTGGGCGGCGTCTTGGTGGTGGGCGAGGGCGGCTGGCGGCCGGCCTTACCCACGATGAACAAGTATGGGTTCTCCAGCGACGTCGACGACGACGACGACGCGCTGTTCCGGTCGCCGCTCCAGTTTCCAGAGTCGCGGCGCCGCGGGACGTTCCCTCCCTCGGGCATCTTGAGGCCGTCCTTCTCGAACTGTTCGAGGGACGAGTTGCTGTTTCTGTTGCCGTGCTGGTTGTAGCCGCTTCCGCTGCAGCTGACGGAGCGCTGCCGCTCCTGTCGCTGCGAGTCGTTTCTTCTGCCGGCGTAGACAGAGTCGTCGGAGTCGAGTCGGCCGCGGCCGGGGATGCTGGGCTTGTTGGGCAGGACGGAGCCGCTCTGCTTGATGCTCTCCAGCTGCCGGCGGTAGTTGGAGGAGCCCTGGTCGAAGACGTCGTCGTTGTGCGCCTCGCCGGGGCCGTCCTGGTACACCTGCGTGACGGTGTGGATGTTCTGGTAGTCGCGGTGGCCGTCGCGCTGCGCTGCAACCTCGGGGCTGGGCGTGATGGCGCGCCTCGGCGTCGGCCCGCTCACGTCGACACACTTCTCGGGGTTCGGCGTAACGGCGCGTCGAGTCGTGGCCTGCGAGTAGGGCTCTCCGGCCGTCGAGGATTTGTGGGGAGGCTGCGCGGACCGGTTGCTGGTCCGGTGGCCCGGCACAAGGGACACGGTCCGGGGGGCCGTGTCAACGGGCACGGGAGTACCGCTGGGATTAGCATACAGCAGGAGCAGTGGCTGGAAGTGGCCGCGACGACACTTATCGACGACCTGCTCCCAGTGCGGCCCTATTTCCCGCACTGTTGCATCGTCGAAATATATCCAAACGCGGAGTTTCGTGTGATAAAAGAATGTGGAATAATGCTTTCCGTAATAAGTGACAACTCCGACCAGCTGGTGCTGCGTGTGCTGAGCCCAGCGGTCGTCGACGACGCTCTGGAACACGTCGCGGAGTCGGAGCGTCGTGCCCACGGTGGCGAACACGGCCATGATGTGCTCCAGCGTGGGCCGCTCCGAGTCCCACACCACGCCGATGGACACGATCTCGGGTCGGTTCATCAGCGTCCGACAAATCTGGATCTTGGCACCACACGCACTCTGCAGGGCGGAAGGGGAAGTGGAATTATGATAAGGAAGGCGGATATTGCAATACATTGCGCACAAACTTTCATTAGAGTGATTAATTATAGGCTCTATTTCAATATAACACACGCGCGCGCGCACGCACACACACACACACACACACACACACACACACACACACACACACACACACACACACACACACACACACACACACACACACACTCTCTCTCTCTCTCTCTCTCTTTCTTTCTCCCCCCAAGGACGAGCGGCAGTACTTACGGGGCAGTCTCTGATGTCTCCCATGCCGCCGGCCTTCTTGAGCAGCTGGCCAAACATGTCCAGGGAAACCTGCGGCTGCGGGCCCGACACGGCGGGGTCCTGCATCTGCCTGGCCTGTGCCGTGAGCGCCGACGCCGAGACGTAGTGCACCATCTGCGTGAAGGGCAGGGGCTCGGAGGTGGCGCCGCAGTCGCCGCAGACGCTCTGCTCGACCAGCGTCATGGCGAACCGCTGGTGGGGAATGCAGTGGCGCGCGTTGCACATGTCCTCGGCCTCCCCGCTGGCGATGTGGAAGTGGATCCTCAGCAGAATGTTCTCGAAGCACTCGGCCGCGTCGTCCATGAAGCCCAACTGGAAGCGCTGCTGGTTGTAGAAGGTCTGGGCGAGGGCGCGCCGCAGGGCATCGGGGGGCAGAGCCGATTCATGGCTGTACTGCAGTTGCGAGAAGAGTTCCTGGGGAGGAGAAGCAATTGCATTAGGGTGACTCAGCGTGACCGAACATTTGCGAATATAAATCTTGAAAAAAATATATATATATTAGAGTAAGATCGTCACATACTGTATGTTTGTAGTATACACCCCCCCCCTTCCCGGAAATTGAATAGATACGTGAAAAGCAATCTCCACAGCGACTGCATTCTAACGTCCGACGAGCCGAGACGAGCCGCGCGTGGACGCAGTTCCAGCAGTGACATCAATGATACAAAACAAATCTCTTCCTCTAGAATGGCGACCTAAAGGTTCCAACTTTCAGGTCGCCGCAGCTGCTGGAATCCCTCCCCCTCCCTCACCCCCCCCCCCCCGTAATCCAACAAAAGCACGAACAATCCTCCCCCTGCGGTCCTTCCCGCCACAACATTCCTGGGAATCCAAAAGGACAAATTCCAAAACAGGAATATTTTCTTCCAGGTACATAATAAGAGCTCACGTGCGCCGTCTTCTTTTCATTCACCAGTCGTATCGTTTAGGAGTATTTATTTTCCTTTGTGCGATACTCGTAGGGGTATAGCTTCACATATGCAATAATAATAATAACAATAATAATAGTAAATGGAAAACAAGCGATATCATTTTACATTAGCACGGCTGACTACACAGCTCAGACGGCAGCCACTGATACATCTCTTACGAAGTGATGGATCACTGACAACAAACATTCCGTCCCAATCGAGCGATTTCCTTTCGTAACGACAAACCACAATCAAATTATTCCGTAAAAAATAAAAAAAACAACACACGTAGAGTAAGCCACAACTATATCCATTTTACCGCAACTGCGCATTTAGCTTTTCTAAGACATACACCTTAACACAAAACACTGAGGTAGACCGAGCGACATTCCATTCCCAGAAGCGCGATGGTCAGAATGTCCGAGGGGGGTGAGGGGGGGAGGGTGAGGGTGAAGGAGGGTGAGGGAGGAAAGATTGGGACAGAAGAGGTGGGGTCAGACGGGGGGGGGAGGGTTGAAGGGGCGAGGTAAGGTCTGAGGGGGGTGTATGAAGGGAGGAGAAGGTTAGGTATGAGGGGGGGAGGGGGTATGAAGGGGAGGGGAACAGGGTACTGGATGGGGGGAGGAGGGGGGTCACGGCAATCCCCTTTTGGTAATTACATGTAGACCAGTTTGGAATGTCCGAAGCTATTATTGTAACACCTCATCTACCACATGGAGAAATTGCCCTTCGTCTCTGTAGATGTTAAACAGAAATCATTAATTTTCCGAAACTAAAATTACTTCGGCTAAAAGAAAAGAAAAAAAAACACAAAAGAATAAAGAAGGTGTACATTTGTCGGCACGTCAGCCTCCCTCTGTATTGTAACACCCAGAATATTCCCTTGGACATCTACTTGGAATGCGTATCGAACAGAAAAAACAGCAATTATATTGCGCTGCAATTCCGCCGTTGAAAATCGCGGATCAAATTAGTCCATTTTCTCCCGCGCAGCAATAAGGTCAGCTGGGTGACGATACACAAACGTTTCGCCAAATTAAAAAAGGTTATCATCACCGGGAAGCGTTCGTGCACTCCCTCGGCCTGAAGTGACAACGTCATCTCAAAACTAGCTAAGACTAATAATACCTCATGTCAAAATAATGAGGCCACGTATCACTACGTCACATTAGAAATGCTTTGGTGTTTGTACGTAGCGAGTTCCTGTTGGGATGTTGCTCGCTCGCTCGACCCCACCTTAGTGCACGAGCCTCGGGCGAGTAACGGAAATACTCGGCGAGTGAAGTGGGCTACCTCGCTTGCTTCTAATCAGCTGGCCGATAAACAGTGCCAAAATCCACCAGTCACACCATCATGCAACGGTACTTGACCAAAGGAAAGAAATATTACGAAGCACAATGTCTACGCCGATCATTCACTTGCATTCTGGAGATTCTATAATCCCAGAAAACGAGTCAATCACAATATATCAACATACAAAAAAAAGAAACAAAAAAATAAAAATAAAAATAAAAATAAAATAAAATAAAACTTGTTCCGATCCGACGATTTTCGCCAAGGATCATCACACACAATAAAAGTTGTTTTACCTTGACAGCGCCACCACACGTACGATAATTAGCCTCCCGCGGTGTGACAGGGCCGCCCGACTCGCCATGCGCGGCTTCATGTGGCATACGACGACGCCTCACTTCTGCCCTGCATGACGTACGCTATATGGTTCTCTCTACAATTACATGAAACACGTAGGCCTAAGGCGGAGAATATGAAATGAGATACCCAAGCGCTTCCTAATCCATCATGCTGATATTGATTTGAATATTCTGAAGATTTTGTTTTCCGTTTAAGAAAGTGGGTGGCTCGAGGGTCTCCATGTCATGTCATGTCATATGTTTTAAGTATTTTTGTTTGTTTGTTATAAACCTTCATAGAATAACCATAGATTCGAGTATTTTCCCTCAACTTCATAGAATAACGAAGTTTGAAAATACGTCACTCAAGAGCTCGGCATTCCTTACAGCCGAGGACACTCGTCAATGAAAACGGAAAGTAATCTTACCAGTGAAATTGAAGCTAACTGTAAATCGATATAATAACCATTAGAAACACTATCGCGGAGCCCATTAGCCTAAAAATCTCGGGTCTCCGAAAGCTATCGGACTTCAATCGGTAAATTACAGATCGGTGCGGCGGGCCACGATTCTCTAATCCCCGATTACCTGAGATTGGCGATAACAAGATTAATAGAAAAGGATCAAATTCCTAAACACAGGGAGAGCAGTCTCAGTCTCGCTCTCTCTCTCGTTCATACGCATGCACTCACATACACAAGGGGTAGGGAGAGAAGGAGAGGGAGAGGGGGAGGGGGAGAGAGGAGAGAGGAAAAAAGAGATGAGAGAAAGAGAAAAAGGAGCGAAAGGATAGGGGGACGCTGGCACACTAGCCCGTGGTTGTATAAAAAAAAAAAAAAAAAAAAAAAAAAAAAAAAAAAAAAAAAAAAAAAAAAAAAAAAAAAAAAAAAAAAACGTCATGCGATAGGGGAGTAGGCCTACCTCAAAGACACGACCTCATGACACGGCCGCAACTCACCTTGAGAGCTTGTCGGAGAGAAAACGTTTGTATGTTCATGTTGCCGGTGGGATAGTTTACGACAGGGAGAGTAGCACAGATCATCTTGGTGTAAGGTGATGGCGCGGAGGCAAGTGCTATTGAGTTAGGCTGAGCTGTTGCTACATCATCGCTAAGACGATAAACACACTGTCACATAAACTTCACTTTGCGAGATCATTCTCGTAATTGTTTAGTTCCGATTTGCATAAATAGGTACATGTTGTTTATGAAGAGAAAGTTTCTCTCAATACATCTGTAGGAGGGAAAAAAACACGAAACCATTATTTCCAAATCCAATTCTACACGAGTCGAATTATAAGTGCGCGCATGTGTATATAAAAATCGTGACGGGATGTGCTTTCCATCCACCATTTTATATTTTGCAACGTTCTCCCGCCACGAGCTAGCTCTGGGCACACGTTCACTAACCCAGGTCCCCTTCCCCTTCCCTTCCTCCCCCATCCCCCTCTCCGTCCCCGTCCCCGCCGCAGACACCAATTTCCAACCTTTCACTCTGTTTTTTATATCTCTTTTCGCTTCGACCTTTTTCATATTCTCCCGCTGATTGCACACTTTTGAGTCGGTTTTATCTGCAGACTATAATATATCCACTGTTCTCTCTTCTGTATATTTGACTTGGCAGCACTGACACAAAGAAGGCATATTAACCTTACGAGACGATTTTACAGGTACTGCGAGGGCTGCATTCACCCGTGCACCTTAGCCGCCGATATAAAAAACCAAGGCCTGAGTACATTCACTTTATATCTCCGAAAGTAGCTCTGGAGTAGCGGGGTTCCTCGGCGAATGGAGGAGAACCTTGGGTATGCCTTCGTCGACCCCGCGGGATCAGATCACACGCCGAGAAAGACACGTCACTCGGATAATAATGTTCCCGTTATTGCTTCGTTGTGCTATTGTCATGATGCCATTATCGTCAATGGAGCCTTGGGATCAATTGCCTAAGCGAGATGCATTGCACATTTGCAAAGGATATCAATCACGAAAGTGGCACGCTGAAATGTATATATTTTCTTTCAGTATTAACAATGCACTGGTAGAATTTCATTTAATTCACAAATATACTGTATACGTGATAACTTTTTCAAAATCAGCTGCGCTCTGCACTCGGAAGAACAGCCTTCATATATGGTGTTGCCGCGAAACACTAATGCACATCCAAACATTTGGTGTCCTCTCTCTGCCCGAAGCCCACTAATCACGGTATCGTCTTTCGTATCACTAATTTCTTTTCAGAGTGAAATCGATACAACACACAATGTAAACACCTTCCAGATAAAGGGGAAACACTCGTAATTACCCTCAAATCGCGCACAAAGGCGATCACACATACACAAACACACACAGAGCGAGAGCGACTGTGTCCGGCAGCACCGGAGTCGACCACTGACTGAGGAAGAGTGAGTGTAGGTGAGTGAGTGAGTGAGTGGGCGAGCTGCACATCAGCGACCTGAGGATAGCTGGCCGGGCGCACCTGCCTGCCTACACCCTCATGCCATTTCCGTTTTCCTGCCCGCGCTTGACAGGTGTTATCCACATAATGAGACTACATGGGCATCCATTGGTTCGCCGTTGGGCCGGATCACAAATTCACCAACGTTATGATATCGAAAATTCGCAGAGCAGGTGGGAGGGAGTTGTCAGTTTGGGAGTTGCATGCAACCCTCCCTCCTGGCGTACCGCAAGGCTCTCGCTGACCACATATGACTCGCTTCAAGCTTTGCCCTTACATTCACGCACGGCAGCAATGCTTTCATGCGGGTGCAGATGTCAGTAGAGTGAATGCTAGTGTATTATATCACGTTACTTTTTCAATCCATTAACCTTTGTTATCAATCCTTCCAGGAAAATCTTTCAGCCAAAAGAATCAAAGTAGTAGACTAGCCTTTCCCAAGTTCTCTCTAACAGCTGTCATTCAGATCCCTGCACTAAGTGGCGTATAGTTCTGTCCTCTCCCTAGGGTCCAGTAAGGTCCGGCAGTCTCCGCCCCTGTACCCTACGGCGGGAGACCTGGCGACCGACTTCCCGGAAACTGGCCACGCGTCCTGGATCCTGACTCACTTCCATTCACTTGGTCCTACAGGTGTACACGCGTCGCCCTGCCCCGAGAGCAGCTCATTCATCTCATGCTGTGGATGCACTACGGCAGCTATCAAAGGTCCTTCTATCGTGCTTTGCCTCGTAACATATTTGGGGAGAGGTTACTTAACGTTTCCATCAACCGAACTAGGATGAGAAAGGGCATGGACGTTACGAGTATTGAATTACTAAAAGCTTTGCAAAGATGTTTATTGCTGGGATGTCCTCTTGTTAACATTTTGTAGACATACATGGTAAAATCCGAGGCATCTTTTGTCCAGTCATCCGAAGACAATGAAATCTGAAAATCACCTCTCATCCTCTCTTATTCTTTGAGAGGTTGAGCAGTTAATGGTGAATGCTATTTTTTTATCCCTGAACGCAAATGGCAAATACTTATTGTCAGAGAATAATAACGTAAAATAAAATCCGGTTTCCAAAAGCCCGGGATAGAAACTTGAATTTCAATCTCAACATTTTTACTTTTTTTTTCATTGTGTTTTATCATTCAGTGTCAAAACCCCCTCTAAATTTTGCAGACTGCAGAGACAAGCAGCGAGATAAAGCTGACGATCTGAGCCGGGGTTTCACCACCTCCTGCCCCCTGTCCCTCCCCCGGGCGCCGCACAATCCCTCTTTCAAGCAAAGGTAAGGAGGAGAGCCACTTGTGCGTCTCACGAACACTTAAAGTCGTCCATGGGCGCTTAGCACCCCCTTCTGCTCTCGGGCTCCTCGACATGATCCTCGTGGTGAGAACGCAGGGCCCTGAGCGTTATCATGGGAAGTGAGGCGAGAACATGCCGCAAACAGTCATCACTTCTATAGATGGAAGTCGCCGGTAGGACCAGCTTCTCTCATCTCGTTATCAGCGCCGAGCATCAGGTTCCCGCGGTGACCAACACAGGACTATCTCCCGCGGGGTTCACTAGCGTGGCGCAACACCTTCAGTATTTCCGGCGCTGGCCTGGTGACCCCCGCCGCCCACGTGGGCTTGCTCTTGGGCGTGCTCTTAGCCACATCGCGCTGGCTTAGTGCACAGGGACGAGTGAAAGGTCGGCCCTATAATTCACCACAGTTTACCCGAATGTCCTCCTTTCAGGTGGGCGGGAAGGCTTGCTAATTCGTCTGGGATGTTCATAATTTACATAATAACGAAGTATCCAACCACGGTCCATGGGCTGAGAGTACCCACACACGGCGTAAAAGGCTCTTCGCGTCACCCACAGTGGCCTGTGCAAACCCTCCGTCCGAACCGCCACCCATCACGAACTTTCCGAGAAACACACAAACTCTGGCAAGTTTCACAAGGCCGGGTGTAGAGGCCCGGAAAGTAATTTCAGTAGAAAGGCAATAACGTTACCAATGTATAGGATAAATTAGTAATAACATTTTAGAATAAACTAGAAAAGGAACATCTATTTACGTACTGTTATTCACGATAGGTAAAATATAGAAGTAGGTATTTTGCAAACATAAGTGTTGCAAGAAGTCTGTTTCTTTTGCATATAATCCCTTAAAAGGCTGAAGTTAAAAAGCTCCGCCAAACACAGGTCTGTCAAGACGCTTGAGAATTATTGGTCCTTGCAGACTCGGGTTACTAGGAGCCCGTGTTATGTAGGTAAACACCAACACCTGCAGGTTCCACCGTTCATATGTTCTTGTCACCTCTTATCTTGTACAAATATGTACCTTGAGTTCAACACGCCAGGTAATAATATTTACACGGATAATGAAGAACCCCACAGAGATGTGTTGTGGCTGGCGGCCGTCACCACCGGCGCATAGAGAGCCAGTCGCCTCCTCCCACTTCTGCTGCTCTTCCTCCCCGGCCTCGACGTAAACAAAATAAACTCGCCACTTAACGAAGGCAGCGCAAGAGAGAGGCTCGATTATTTTTTCTGGAGTTACGTGATAAGGCAGTGAGTGAGGGCACTACACTCGCCCTGCACTGCTTACCCTCTCTTGCCCGGTGCCACACTCCTGCCTCACCTGTTCATGGTACAGTTGTGGGTGTTGTACGTTGTGTTTATACAATCCACGTGGTATGGGTAGAGATAAAGATGTGTTTCTGTGTATGGAGGGTCACACAAAGGTCATCGTTTGACATTAGCAAACTGTTCGCATTATAAGATCGAACGCACACAACAAGACCGAGCCAACCCAATAAACAACTGCATAACAAGACGCAGAGATAACTTTGAAGCTAAAATAAACCCGAGACCTAAATCATCTTTTCCTGCCAGAGTAAATAAACGAAGTCATATCTCAGGTAACCGAACACCCCCACATGATGGAGCTTCAAGTGCCTCTGGAAAGCTCGATAGGAGGCGCGTCCTAACACTGACCAGAGTCTGCGCCTCAGTAACAGTCGGATGGTCGTATGGCACGGCGCGAAATGTATGCAATTATCGCCCCAAGTCACGGCTTGAATAACGACCACTGTTTATAACGAGAAAGGATAGAATTTATCCCTCCATACACGGTTAACGAGTGTTGATTACCAGGGGCCTTGTGGAGCTTATTTTTCCCCAAGTTGAAAAGAGTGAAGTGTTTGCTACAAACGTTAATTATTAATCATGAAACCTTGCATGGCAGAAGTACAATCCTTTTTGAAAGTCCGTGATCTGCTCTCTTCTGACTTTGAATCCCCAATAAAGAGGCGAACGGCGCGGCAAAGGACAGGCTCGTGACAGTTACAGTAAACAAGGCCACATCTGGAGGCGATGAGATGATAAGAGCATAAAGAGCCGCTTGTTACGGCAGGACGCGGCAGGTCACGTGGGAGGACTCGAGGGCCTGGCAACATCCTACACCTCTTCCTTAACCTGCAGATACACACATGGGTGAGGATCTATTTCATAATGAAATCGGAGGTTATCTTTAAACATTGAGTATCTTATGAATCCTTTACGAGTGGATAATGCACGACCTATAAAAGTATACGAGTGCCACTGATACGCATTTAATCATTTTATTAAACGTGTTTACGTTATCAAAATGGGTTATGATTTAATCATTTTATTAAACGTGTTTACGTTATCAAAATGGGTTATGATAATAGTAACGTCAGTGTCGAACTCGTGCCGGACACCGCGTGCTCTGAATTTGTCACTTTACGCTTTACCTTTCTTTCAATTCATTAATACTTTATAAAATTAGTAGATACAATACAGATAAGTGGGAAATATATTATCTGGCCCTAAGACCAAGTGTCACCTTGAGCGTAATTACCCGTTACCCGAAACTTATAAATGGCTGTAATACATTTGCCGTCGCTTTGATTTTTATCAGTGTAACTTTTGGGGAACTTTACCCCTTCGCTGTTATGCCCCGACCTCCGCGGTTGTACGGCTGAGCTGAAAGGTCAAGAGCGGTCGAATAGGAGGTAGGTATGGAGAAGAAGAATGAGACAAGGGAAATGAAGGAGGGAGAAAGAGGAGAGAGCGAAAGAAAGGGAAGGACTGAAGGGGATGGAGGTCATAAAACGAAAAGAGAAAGGACTGGCGTGTCAGAACGAACGAGAGAAAAGTGTTTGGAGATGTAAACGAAGGCGCAATAAAGATTAGGGTAAATGCGATAATACGCACGTAAAGGTTTATAAAAAGGGGGCATTGGATGGTAAAGATCAACAAAGGAAGAGATAAGAGAGAGAGAGAGAGAGAGAGAGAGAGAGAGAGAGAGAGAGAGAGAGAGAGAGAGAGAGAGAGAGAGAGAGAGAGAGAGGGAGGGAGAGGGAGGAGAGAGAGGAAGGGTGAGAGGTCAGGCCGGGAACCACCCCGACGCTAACGGGTTGCACTAAATATTGATGGCTGCACCATCTCTTTCGGACCACTTTCTTTCTCACGTGCAACTTTCGTGCTCTCTTGCTCTCGGTTCGAGATGAAGCCTCGACGTTCGGTTTGCGGGTTTTTGCTTGTTAGACTCCCGCTGATGATATCAAGAGGAAACAAAGTCACTGGACTAGCCACGCCCAGGGGCAGTGTGGGCGGCGCCAACAGCACACCATAAGTGAAGTTGTGGTACCCGCCCGCAAGAACCCGCCCCACCCTTGGTCCTGTGACGCCGGTATACCTCAAGGCCTTCTCCCGACAAGCAGGCGATGGGCATAAATATTTTTCCTTCACAATAAACACACATACGTTGTGTGTGTGTGTGTGTGTGTGTGTGTGTGTGTGTGTGTGTGTGTGTGTGTGTGTGTGTGTGTGTGTGTGTGTGTGTGTGTGTGCGTGTGTTTGCGTGTGCGTGTGCGTGTAAGGTATAAATAAAGAAAATAACTTGAAGGAAAATGGACAGTATATTTGACAGTGCACAGTATACGTTTGAAACTCTCCGAACAAACTCTACGGGATCCTTTATTACATTTTCGACACCAAGCACCTACGTCTTGACACAACATCCAATCTGCCACTGGCTATGCTTTTTATATATTCTTTTTGCCAGGGAAGACAGAGCACTTTTTGTTTCATCTGAAAGGACTTTTGTACTTGGCGTGTTGGGTTAGTGTCCCACAAGGATCACTCCCTGCAGCTGTCTCCTGCAGTTCCCACGTTTACCGTCTTTTTCCCGCACACGGCAGAGGGTTCCCACGACCAAAGGCGTCTCTCTCTCTCTCTCTCTCTCTCTCTCTCTCTCTCTCTCTCTCTCTCTCTCTCTCTCTCTCTCTCTCTCTCTCTCTCTCTCTCTCTTTCTAAAACCCGAAAAAGTCTTCACAACGACTAATTATAATTTTTCATTCACGCAAACCGCCGCTCCAATATCCCCCCGTTTCAGGAGCCGATTCATCCGATATCGTTTGTTGCTCTACCAATAATCTCATTATTTGTTATTCTATTGATACGAATCTTGCAAAAGCGTTCCGATAGAAGCACGAGGGTCGTACCCCTGGCCGTACCCCCGGTCGTACCCCCGGTCGTACCCCCGGTCGTACCCTCGCACTGGCCCCTCATCTGAGACTCTCCGGGTCGAGTCTCATCTTCACTGCGGGGTCAGGGGTCAACCGCGGTGTACCGTGACCTGGGCCGACAATAACTCGTGACCCCGACAGCTCATCCTCGGGGCCGGAGCTAGCCAACCGCAGCACGGTATTGCACGCGGTTAATGTTGCTTTGTTGCATAAATTGAAAAGTCTCGTCTGACATAACTGCAACATCTTGTGTTAATACAACAAAGTTAAAGACAATGAAAAAAAAAAAAATCGAATCACGACTGAATGTGGAAAAGAACAGGGAGGTTGAAAGATAGATAGAGAGAGAGAGAGAGAGAGAGAGAGAGAGAGAGAGAGAGAGAGAGAGAGAGAGAGAGAGAGAGAGAGAGAGAGAGAAAGGGAAGCACGAGAAGGGATGACAAATTGGAAAAGAAACACACATAAGATAAAGAGAGAGAGACCCCCATCGTGAGAAAGCTCAACGCCACAAGGGAGCGCCACCTCCGCGCCATCCATGCCTCCTCCTCTCTCAAGGGATCCTCAAAACCTACCTAAACCGGTCCTAAGACCCGTAAGATATCACGTAAACATTTCTTCCTATTACCCCCAAAACAACTACAGAAAAGCTCGAAATGTGATTCGTGAGGAGTGTGGGAACCATGGCTGGAGGGGGTGCAGGTGAGGGAGGAAGATGCTGGCACAAGATTACCGCGGC
>BOPN01000681.1:199801-202301 GCA_017312705.2 Penaeus japonicus | reverse complement strand
CCTTGGATCGCAAAGCTTAATATTCCCGCCTAAAACTCGCTGGCCGCTCTGACGTCACGCCCAGCTTAGCGTTCCCGCCTCCTGCTTGCGTCCCCCTCCCTCCCCTTGTCATATAAATCTCACTGCCTGCGGAGCCCAAGCACCCACGCACACCAGCTCCCTGTCCCCTTGGCTCCCCCTCATTCTTTCCACTGCCTTGCGAACAAGCATTTGTAAAGTTTTAATCATTCTATTACGATTAAATACCTTCTGTTACGGGTGATCCTTAATACGATGTCTTTCAACAGATGCTACCTGATGACACCCTGAGACTCCTCCCCTCCCAAGCGCACCTGCCAGCGAGTTTCAAGATATGTCAGATTGGGTGCAGCACCGGAGGCTTTACCTGGACCTCACTTGACACCCGAATTCGCAAGGGCGTACCAGGGCGTGACCGACCAGGGCGGGCGTCAACGAAACCGGAGCGCGAGGCGAGGGCAGCAAAACGCCGCGAGGATCAGAGAGGATCAGGGGGATGATGACGCAGGTGTTACTCCTCGGGTCCTGGCCGTCTTTCACTCTCGGGCCAGGCGTTAACATTCGACGCTGGCACTTTGTGAAGGGCTGAATAATTACCATTTTTTATTACGCAACCATACTTACGGGAAACGTTGTTACCTCACCGACTTTCTCTTACTATTGTTTCTTTGGGTGGTTTTCAGCAATATTAACCTTGGCGAGAGACCCTGGAACCTCTCGGATCGTCTCTCGGTCATACGGCGGAGGTTGAGACTGAGAGCGAGGGAAGGGGTTGGCAGGCTGTGATTCGTCCGCAGCGACCCGACACACTTTCCGTCGCTCCCCTTACTTCCGGTGCCGCGTTGCTCTACAGGTGACACAGGTACTCCGGTGAAGACGCAATACCGGTACTGATAGCGAGATTCGACCTCAGGGCATCCAATCGGCCGGCAAGGAAGTTACGTATATCAAGAAGCATTTGATAGAACGGCTGAGGGACATTGATTATATACTGGCCAGCCTTCTCACACCCAGAACGTTAATTACACGAACTTTCTTTTTTCGGCACAGCAAGTACAGTTGATGATGTCATTAACATCATCCCTACCTACACCATCACTGTGAATCTGTCTATGATGTTTAAAATATGTTCAAAGCAACGAAAGTTACCTCGACCAGTGTTTGTTATCACTTCCATATATGGCCGCGGGTGCTGATATCTTACATCGCTTTCTTAAACATTCATTCAGCCAAATCATTTTGATATTATGGCATATATTAGTGTAGAGAAAAATGAAATGATGGTCAAGTTTTATATTTTATATGTGGTATATGATGACTTTGGTCTTTTGGTCAGCGCCATGTATGGTCCGTTGACCATATAAGGAAGTCGACGCTGGTTGGTAACTTTGTTTCTGTTTAGGGACCCAGGCTTATATTCCCAAACTCCATATACGCTCACGCTCCCCTGCGTGTGGTTGAGCTACTATATTCCATTGTGGATATAAACACACACGTGTCCTCGAGGCTATAATGGCGACAGAATACGTAAGTATTCTCACTTGGTCACTTCTTCAGACACAACAGCGCTGTATGTAAAGACCGGTCGAGGTTCCCACGGCAGTGTGCCACGATAGCGATTATCTCATGAATGACCTCTCGTTACTAGACCTTAAAGATAGGCGGTGACCCGCGCCCTCGCCAGCATCTCCCCATCAAAACATAGGCCTAGCAGAATTCTTTTTATTACGTTTCAGACGAACAAGGTAAATGAGATACAGTCCGCAGCGCCTGTGAATGCAGATCGCTTGGAGCAGCACCGTGGGTGTTGACACCTGTCTGCGGGACCCCTGTAGGCTAGCGAAGGTGTGTTCGGGTATAACTTTAATTAGCCCTGCCACGTCACGGCTGGCAAGGAAACGGCCACCTCGCCTGTATTTATGACTGCCAAACTGCCAACTACGTCTCACACTCGACTCATTTAGGTTCGTTCCGGCCGTGGGCTGTGTCGAGGCGCCGGGAGGGACTTCGTGGGATTCTGCGATTGACTTCGACCCCCAAAAAAAGGTTTCCCTAATTAGTGTGATGTTTATATTACAACAATGGAGAGAGAGAGAGAGAGAGAGAGAGAGAGAGAGAGAGAGAGAGAGAGAGAGAGAGAGAAAGCGGTTAATACGGCCTGACCAAAGAAGCTTTGTGAAGACTCGAGAAGGCATTAATCGCCAGATCAAGCTTATTGAACACTTGGTTATTAAGGCGGCTCGCGAGGCCACCCTTGAAATTGCAGAGGATGGACGAAGACCTTATAGGGAAGTGAACACCGCACTTCCCAGACGTCCACACCCTCAAACAACGGACCACACACACTCCCACACCACACACCGCCCTTTCCTTTAACCTCCTGCTCTCTAGACCTACGCTCTCACACACAACGCCTTCGGAACCTTATGTGGGACGTTCGAAATGAAAAGGAAAACCACCGAAGCAATATTTGTATTGTTTC
>BOPN01000681.1:190000-199701 GCA_017312705.2 Penaeus japonicus | reverse complement strand
ACAGAGAAAGAAAGAGAGAGAGATACAGAGCAAGAAAGAGAGAGAGAAAAAAAGAATAAGAGAGAGAGAGAGAGAACACTTTCACAAACTGCTCATTAAACAGACATTTAAGATCTAAAGAAATCCTCGCTGTACCCTTTCCTTCTCCTTCCTCCCGACATACATGCTAAGAGAGGACAAAACACCCCTAGGATATTTGCGTAGGAATATTTTTTATATATATTTACGAATACTTATCACTCTGCTTCCGTAGTGTTTCTGAGGGAACATCATGCGATGCTTACCTGGAAAGATAAACCATAATTAGCATTTAAGGAAAACAAAGCAAGGTACATAAACAAAATATATTTCATATAAACTTTACACCAGTGGAAAATTAAATAAATGAATAGATAAATTATATATATATATATATATATATATATATATATATATATATATATATATATATATGAGAGAGAGAGAGAGAGAGAGAGAGAGAGAGAGAGAGATAGAGAGAGTGATCGGCCAGAATCTATAAATAAACAACAATCGCTTTCAAATATCGTACGCTACAATTTCAGTTACGCCCCATAACCCGCCCTTAGCTGTGCTGTAATATGTAGAGAGGAACCCTGAGAAAACCACAGATACTATTTCTATGTTAAATGTGCGTGTCCGAAGGAGAGGGAGGAAGAGAGAGGGAGAGGAGAGGAGAGGAGAGGAGAGGAGAAAGAGAGAGGGAGAGGAGGGGAGGAGAGGAGAGAGAAAGAGAGAGGGAGAGGAGGGGAGAGGAGAGGAGAGGGGAGGGGAGGAGAGGAGAGAGAAAGAGAGAGGGAGAGGAGAGGAGAGGAGAAGAGAAGAGAAGAGAAGAGAAGAGAAGAGAAGAGAAGAGAAGAGAAGAGAAGAGAAGAGAAGAGAAGAGAAGAGAAGAGAAGAGAAGAGAAGAGAAGAGAAGAGAAGAGAGAGGGGGGAGATCGACAGATAGAGAAAGAGAATGAGTGAGCAGGTGAGTGAGTGAGTGAGTGAGTGAGTGAGTGAGTGAGTGAGTGAGTGAGTGAGTGAGTGAGTGAGTGAGTGAGAGAGAGAGAGAGAGAGAGAGAGAGAGAGAGAGAGAGAGAGAGAGAGAGAGAGAGAGAGAGAGAGCGTGAGTGAGTTTATCAAAGAAAACGGAGCCAAGCGAGCATCACAGAAGAGTTATCCTTCAGTCCTACTGAAGTTCTCAGAAAACGGGGGATCCGCGGGATTCAGGTGTGGCCGCCCCGTGGACTGCTGGTGCTGGGTCCCGGTGCGAGGCTAGATACAGGTACCAAGGCGCGTTTAGTCGTCGCAATATTAACGAGTCTTCCTTCTGGAAATTTACGTCTACGCTTTCCACGACATTGTTTCCTTCGTTTCAGTAAATGTCCTTAAATTTTCATATTGGTAATTGATAATTAAGAGAAAGAGAACTTAAAATAACACAAAATTCGCCAGTACCATCGAAGTCGCTTGTACTGTGGAGCGTAACCCTGAGGTCTTGGAAGAAGCGATCCGGCCTACGCCCGGAACGTTAGACTCAATCTTCCGTGGCACTTCTCCTCTCCTTCGCACGCCGATTCCGCCTCTCCGGCAGGGGAAGGGAAGAGCGACGTTCGAAAGAAAGTAACTTTTTAGCGAGAGCGCCTCGTAAAATGGCTGTGGTACTACACCTTACCTGGCGAAAACTGTTCGGCGGGCCAGGCGGGGGTCCTCCGGCTAACCTAAGTTACCTGTGCTGCATTTTACGTCAATACTAACTTGATGATATTTTGGAAAGGTTAGAGAGGGGGGAGGGGGGGGGGAGTCAATGGCTGATTATCTCATCGTTGCTCTTCTCCATTTTCCAAATTATCTATGACTGATAATTATTTTTCCCCCGTGACCTCAAACCTTCATGGGAAAACGCTAGTTAATTGTGAGCAATCTTTAAAGGCCAACTTAACGGAAATATAATATACATTTGCGAAGGAAGAGGTCATTGCATTAAATGTTCTGGTAAATAACATAAAATTATAAATGATATAGATTATAAATAACAATCGTACCTTTACACTATTTTTTTGTGACGGCGTGGGGAGGGAAACACGTTAGATCTTTGGGGCTTCGACCCCTGCTCCTACTCTCCCCACCTCAAGCAGGTAACGATGCCGGGGGGGGGGGGAGTTACCTGCACGTGGGCCGTTCACCCAACTGCCGTTCGTCCGGGTTTCCCTGGAAATCGCACCCGCCTCTTGCAAGCGTGCACATCTCCCCCGCCCCTTGTCACGGACCCGCGTGTCTTGCTGCAAACATGACATCCATCTGCGCGAAATTTTGCACCGGCTGTGAGAATGGCTTACACCAGAGCCGAGACAGATCTTCCGTGAAGGGAGAGACGACCCACGTGGTTCAACTACTGCCAGTGAAGGCAGTCACGCTACCAGTGATGCCGAGCGTGCAAACAACAGCATGAACGTAAACACCAAGGCAATATACCTGTCACCGTGTCATCGGCCTTCCATATTATTCACGCCAGGCTATCACGATGCTCCCGCGTCCTTCCACCTCCTCGTCAAAAGGAACATTTAATGAATCCCGCATGCACAGGGATGGGAACTCCAAATACGGCCCTAATCTGATGGCCGTCCACCCTGTGCTCTGGGCTATGTTAGTAACTGAGATGAGGCGGTCCTGAGGGCTATACATGTCCCGTCTCAATCACGGAGTAATTATGTTTATTTTTCGATTTGTCTTTAGGTTAACTCTTGTCTAGCATTGAAATCCCCCATTCATATTTGCTTCGCTCACTTTACTTAAGAATTTATTGACGGTAGGATTGCAAATTATCTGCAGCATTACCGTTATCGTGCTTGTCAAATCTGTTTATCATTTTTTTTTTTACAAATGTACGTCACTGACTACCCTTGGATCGCAAAGCTTAATATTCCCGCCTAAAACTCGCTGGCCGCTCTGACGTCACGCCCAGCTTAGCGTTCCCGCCTCCTGCTTGCGTCCCCCTCCCTCCCGCTGTCATATAAATCTCACTGCCTGCGGAGCCCAAGCACCCACGCACACCAGCTCCCTGTCCCCTTGGCTCCCCCTCATTCTTTCCACTGCCTTGCGAACAAGCATTTGTAAAGTTTTAATCATTCTATTACGATTAAATACCTTCTGTTACGGGTGATCCTTAATACGATGTCTTTCAACAGATGCTACCTGATGACACCCTGAGACTCCTCCCCTCCCAAGCGCACCTGCCAGCGAGTTCTAAGATGTGTCAGAGTGGGTGCAGCACCGGAGGCTTTACCTGGACCTCACTTGACACCCGAATTCGCAAGGGCGTACCAGGGCGTGACCGACCAGGGCGGGCGTCAACGAAACCGGAGCGCGAAGGCGAGGGCGGCAAGAGCGCCGCGAGGATCAGAGAGGATCAGGGGGATGATGACGCAGGTGTTACTCCTCGGGTCCTGGCCGTCTTTCACTCTCGGGCCAGGCGTTAACATTCGACGCTGGCACTTTGTGAAGGGCTGAATAATTACCATTTTTTATTACGCAACCATACTTACGGGAAACATTGTTACCTCACCGACTTTCTCTTACTATTGTTTCTTTGGGTGGTTTTCAGCAATATTAACCTTGGCGAGAGACCCTGGAACCTCTCGGATCGTCTCTCGGTCATACGGCGGAGGTTGAGACCGAGAGCGAGGGAAGGGGTTGGCAGGCTGTGATTCGTCCGCAGCGACTGACACACACTTCCGTCGCTCCCCTTACTTCCGGTGCCGCGTTGCTCTACAGGTGACACAGGTACTCCGGTGAAGACGCAATACCGGTACTGATAGCGAGATTCGACCTCAGGGCATCTAATCGGCCAGCGAGTTACGTATATCAAGAAGCATTTGATAGAACGGCTGAGGGACGTGATTATATACTGGCCAGCCTTCTCACACCCAGAACGTTAATTACACGAACTTTCTTTTTTCGGCTTCAGCAAGTACAGTTGATGATGCCATTAACATCATCCCTACCTACACCATCACTGTGAATCTGTCTATGATGTTTAAAATATGTTCAAAGCAACGAAAGTTACCTCGACCAGTGTTTGTTATCACTTCCATATATGGCCGCGGGAGCTGATATCTTACATCGCTTTCTTAAACATTCATTCAGCCAAATCATTTTGATATTATGGCATATATTAGTGTAGAGAAAAATTAAATGATGGTCAAGTTTTATATTTTATATGTGGTATATGATGACTTTGGTCTTTTGGTCAGCGCCATGTATGGTCCGTTGACCATATAAGGAGAATCGACGCAGGTTGGTAACTTTGTTTCTGTTTAGGGACCCAGGCTTATATTCCCAAACTCCATATGCGCTCGCTCCCCTGCGTGTGGTTGAGCTACTATATTCCATTGTGGATATAAACACACACGTGTCCTCGAGGCTATAATGGCGACAGAATACGTAAGTATTCTCACTTGAATGCTTCTTCAGACACAACAGCGCTGTATGTAAAGACCGGTCGAGGTTCCCACGGCAGTGTGCCACGATAGCGATTATCTCATGAATGACCTCTCGTTACTAGACCTTAAAGATAGGCGGTGACCCGCGCCCTCGCCAGCATCTCCCCATCAAAACATAGGCCTAGCAGAATTCTTTTTATTACGTTTCAGACGAACAAGGTAAATGAGATACAGTCCGCAGCGCCTGTGGTGCAGATCGCTTGGAGCAGCACCGTGGGTGTTGACACCTGTCTGCGGGACCCCTGTAGGCTAGCGGGGGTGTGTTCGGGTATAACTTTAATTAGCCCTGCCACGTCACGGCTGGCAAGGAAACGGCCACCTCGCCTGTATTTATGACTGCCAAACTGCCAACTACGTCTCACACTCTCGACTCGGTTTAGGTTCGTTCCGGCCGTGGGCTGTGTCGAGGCGCCGGGAGGGACTTCGTGGGATTCTGCGATTGACTTCGACCCCCAAAAAAAGGTTTCCCTAATTAGTGTGATGTTTATATTACAACAATGGAGAGAGAGAGAGAGAGAGAGAGAGAGAGAGAGAGAGAGAGAGAGAGAAAGCGGTTAATACGGCCTGACCAAAGAAGCTTTGTGAAGACTCGAGAAGGCATTAATCGCCAGATCAAGCTTATTGAACACTTGGTTATTAAGGCGGCTCGCGAGGCCACCCTTGAAATTGCAGAGGATGGACGAAGACCTTATAGGGAAGTGAACACCGCACCTCCCAGAACGTCTACCCCTCAAACAACGGACCACACACACTCCCACACCACACACCGCCCTTTCCTTTAACCTCCTGCTCTCTAGACCTACGCTCTCACACACAACGCCTTCGGAACCTTATGTGGGACGTTCGAAATGAAAAGGAAAACCACCGAAGCAATATTTGTATTGTTTCAACCGTTATTCTTTTCGATTGCATGGGAGATGCTTTTGACTGAAGACTTAAGCGAATGCGGCGTAAGTATTTCCGATGTGAGAGGGAGAGGGAGAGGGATGGGGAGAGGGATGGGAGGGAGTAAGAGGGGGTGGGGGTGAGGGTGAGGGTGGGGGTGGGGGTGGGGGTGAGAGGTGAGAGAGAGAGAGAGAGAGAGAGAGAGAGAGAGAGAGAGAGAGAGAGAGAGAGAGAGAGAGAGAGAGAGAGAGAGACAGAAAGACAGAGAGAGAAAGAGAGAGAGAGAAAGAGAGAGAGAGAAAAACAGAGAGAGAAAGACAGAGAGAGAAAGCGAGATAGAGGTAGATTGAAAGGGAGAGGGGAAAGTCACGGTCGAGTTTATCATGTAGTAAATGAATCGACAAAAGGCGTGAATAATATCCCAAGAGCGGCCCTGAGCCCCTGGCCAGCGTCAAGTGTGGCGCGTGTGTACACATGCGGTCCCTCGCCCCGCTCCCCCTCCAGCAAAAAGACCATTAGCATATGAAGAAGCCAATCAAAGGGGAAATGGTCCAATGCAGTGGGAGGCGAGGGGCATGCGGGACGGAGGACAGTGTAGAGGGTACGGTGATGCCCCGTGGGGTGGCAGACGACAGGGAGGGATTTACCAGGAAAGAAAGCACTAATTTACACCTTGCAATATATACACACGTGCTTCATGCAATCAGAATAACACTAAATGCAAAAAAAAAACAGAATCACACTAACTCTCTACAGACAGTAACCTCTCCATAGTATAGTTAAAAAAAAAATCTCAGCAGGACAACTGCAGGACCCCCCCCTCTCTTTCTCTCCTTCCGAAGACCCCCCCCCCTAGTTGATGGCCCAGCTTTATATAAAGATGCGGTCAGGCAAGTTCTTCCTCGAGAACCGGGAGTACGAACCGGCCGAGTCGGCCTATATCTTCCCTCCCGATCTGGAGGCTCGCGAGGAACTAACTGCCTACCTTCCCACTCTGTCCAATTATTTCGACGCCGATGGAATCACGGGAACTCCCGCTGCGATGTACGTGGTCCTTGACTTGTGCTTATTCCAATGGTAGGCTGTTCGTCCTCTGCACAATTTCCAAGGCACTTCGTTATCACGTCAAGGAAATAAGTATGGAGATCGGGTAATAGTTATAGAGTCGTGAAATGTGGATACGCTTTAGGCTTTCGCTGACTGAATAACTTGTACACTGATGAATAAAGGGAGAAACTGTACTGTACGTGACGCCATAAACCAACCGGAATACTTAATTAACAACGACCATATTGGTTTCTGAGTGTTCTCTATAGCGGCATTAATCACCATGATTGATTTATGATGGACATAAAATAGATCCTGACGTAGCAAGGAGACGATAAATTTAACGGAGATTCTGTCTATTGCAGAAATGACATTGCAAAGGTAAAAGAGTCAATCCAATGTTTCTAGACATATTCGACTCAGCAATGGCGATGGGAATGCATGCAACACAAAAACGCAAAAGAAAGCAGGAGTGCGGGATCAATGAACCCACAATGTCAAGAGGAGAAAAAAAAGAGAGAAAAAAGTAAAATTATCCTCCGTATATTTGTCACATGACTACATTTCGATCACTAATAAATCCCATTCATCAAATAATAAGGCGAGTACGAAAGGATTATTTTTTTTATTACCTCTTATTCTTAACAATTGCAGAGACTAATGCCTGTTTACATCATGGTTAATTGGGATGTTTTATCTCGCCTTGTTTGCCTGTGACAGAGCTGGGGGGGGGGAGCTCATCAAGGCTGTCGGCATACAAGGAGTCACGCCCAGGATGGATGGCGTGAACACTGTCAACACTATGACGTCACAACACATACACGGGGGACACTGGTGTGCTTCACGACCGGCAGTGACCACTCCGTCAGACACGCGCGCACCCTCACTGCAAGATGCCATCTGTCTCCAACTCGCACCAACTGTCACTCATGTCACTGGCCTCCTCCTCGAACTACTCCTACTCCTACTCCCACTCCCACTCCTACTCCCCCCTCCCCACTGTCTTCATAACAACACTCCAGCGGGGAAACGTCGACGATAACAAAACAAAACGGCCGTGCAGAAGAAGCCGGGCTGGGGTTGGTCAGTGAATAATCCTATGCAAGGTGCAATGGCCACCGCTCGTCCCTTGCAATGCGAAATTCACCTGTTTCGCCTGGCGGTATAGAGGCGCGATTCCCGTAGCTCGAGAGGCGGTACTTGTGCCAATGTTGCTCACGTGAGGTGTTTGTAAATAGAAGCGTTATCGGCTTTCTGTTTTGTCATCTTTAACGCCTCCGATAACACCGATTAAAAAGCTAGATTTCACGGCTACCAATAAATGATTTATTTTGGCACAATTTCTAAAATACGAAGAGCGAGGAAAAAGGAGCGTGTATGCTAAGAAAAGCGAGAAATGACAGCCGCCGCGTGGACGGAACGGCATCATCATCGCGCCGCTCACAATACGGGGCGGCAAAAACTGGAACTACGAGCTTTTTGTTGATGTTTGTACGAGTGGTTCTTGCCTTGACCCTTCCACGCTACAGCCCTCCCCCCTCCCCGACGCCACACACACACATACACGTAGCCGGGGCCTAGAGGGATATATGTATGTGAGTATTTCTGTATGCATGTATGTATATGAATATACTATATCTTTGTGTGTGTGTATGTGTGTGTGTGTGTGTGTGTGTGTGTGTGTGTGTGTGTGTGTGTGTGTGTGTGTGTGTGTGTGTGTGTATGTGCGTGTGTGTATGTACGTGTGTGTACGCGCGCGCGCGTGCGTGCAAGAGTAAGGCTAGGCAAGGATTCGGTACAACCGCTAGTAAAGCACACTACAACACAATGCAATCCTCGCGCCCAAACAAACTCGCGGGGCTGACTCGCAATGATTTTGGCGGGAAGACTTGGCGCGCTGGCGAGGTGCCAAGGTGCAGGTGCCCACTCAGGGAGCGCGCGATGCCCCGACCTGTACCTGCGCCTTACCTGCTCCTTCATTCTCAACGCTTATGGTTAACTAGGTGAACAGGACAGAATCTTACTAGAATCCCCACTCTAAGGATCCACATTCAACCGCTGATTCTGAAAGCATTTATTTCGGAACTAAAACACACCTTCATCCTAAACAAGCTCCAAACAAACATTGTATTCAATCTTTTACAAATTCAACCCCCCAAAAACACATTCAATCAAAAAGAAAACACGCGTAACGCCCCACCAGACAAAACGAACTCGAAGCCAAATACTCGGCTTCAAAAACAAATGCGACGCGGAAAAGGACGCCCACCCCTTTTCCCCTGCGCGGTCCCCAGCAACCCACGGCGGCCCCTGTCTTGCCCTCCCGACTCGAGGAAGGACGCGAGGGAGACCACGAACGCAGGACTAACGCGGGACTCGTCATATTGAGAGATACTCGCACTTCGGTCTTCTATACTCACTCGCACGCATGTATCTGCCGTTTTCTTCAATATATCGACACGTCAAATATCGTACCAAGTATTCAAGTATGTAAATCACCTTACAAAAGAGTCGTTTTTTTACGAGTAAAAGATACAAACAAATGCAACACGTTGCATGATCGACTGGATCTATGAATGAAACCCAAATAAATTAATGGGATGGTCTCTCCTGCCAGATTGCCACATGCCAGAGCATCCCCCTCTACCCCTCCCCCTTCACCCCCCCTTCACCCCTTTAAGACTTGGCCCAGATAACTTCCGTCCAGTTTGGGCATAGTTGTGGTTAATTTGTATGAGCGTTTTTTTCGTGGGCATACAATTGCGTTTCTTAAATGTACCTCTTTTTAAATTATAATTAGTGCCTATTAAAGAAAAAAATATTGCTCCCTCGTATTTCTCTTCCTTAAACTCGGCTAACGTTTTTTTTTCTTTGTGTATTGCCAGACTTGCTTCGTTAACATAAAAGCTTCTTTTTGCCAAGCCTCCGAAGCGAAGCGGGTATGTCCAAAGCCAGCAATAGCAGAGCAGCAACAGCAGCGGCTAGCATGTTTGCGCTGGTCGCCCGGGGCACCTGCCTAATCAACGCGCCCTAACACCACCCTCGGCACGGCTACTTCTCTTGCTGGTATGCGTGCCATGCGCCTCTTTTCAACATTGATGAAAGACTGCGTGCAATTGCGAGAGGAAAAAAATATATATATAAACACGAGAGTCCCTTTTCAGTAATAAAGTTCTGCAATGAAACGTGATTTTTTTTTTCTTTTTGTAATGCGAATCTAGGTTGCCTTAGAATGGCCTTCCCTTCCGCCTTTCCCCTGACCGCACC
>BOPN01000681.1:157500-185000 GCA_017312705.2 Penaeus japonicus | reverse complement strand
GAGGAGGAGGTAGGACCCCAGAGTCGGGAGGGGTGGGGAGGGGTGGGGTGAGGGGAACATCACGCTGCAAAGGATGATCACCGGCCCAAGATTACATCAACGAGGCGCAGTGTGTGAATGAAACAGACACTCACACACTGGAAAAAATATAAGCAAGGAGAGACTGACACGTTATGAGGAATCGTTATGAGGAATCGTTAAGAGGAATCGTCCACCTCATTCTCGCAGGCAAATGTACAAGGCACCGCTACAGGACACGAGACGTTGCACGCTGTAATGCCAGATGATTTCACGCTCAGCTTCCCCTTACAATGGGGAGTAACTAGGCAAGTGCACCAACCTCACTCTCAGAATGCCCCGTAAGTCTCTGTCGGGAAATCACGATTGTAAGAAAAAAATGTTCTCACAAATGGATATAAAAACTGAAAAAGCGTTCTTTGCAATCGGCAGTTGATACTTACGTTCTTGTGTTTTTTTGTGTTTTTTTTAGGATAAAGATTTTATCGTGTTCGTGATTGTGGTTATTGCGGTTAAGTACACGTAGGTTGCAACGGTTAGATCTACGTCACAACATTGTGCCTCGACCAAGCATAATAATAATCAAGGCGGTACGTTATCTAGGAACGGTTAGATTTCGTGAATCTAAAAAAGAAAAAGTCCAAATGCCTTCAACGGAGCTGCGAAAGGTGCCTCGCTTCAAGCCAGAGAAAGTTTTTTCTTTTTAAATGGTAGATTTCTCTTTCCAAAGTTTCAAAGTCAAGGTGGAGGTACCGGGGCCGCGGCTCGTGCCAGACCCTGGAGCCTGGAGGGACGGAATCCCGCTACCCCGGCCTTCTTCCACGCCACGACCTGCACCGCGGCTCCCTCTCTTTCTCTCTCTCTGGCTCCTCGTCTCCGACTACGACTACATCTACCTCCGTTCGACGCGGCGCTGGAGTCGTTCCGATGCCGGTGGTGCTTTTCAGTTTCGGGGGAAGAACGGTCTTTCCCACGACCATTCGGCAAGGGAAGTTGATCGTACTGCGCGCGAACCCATCATTGTCAGATCAAAGAACCAGGAAGACAATATTGCCGGACGAGGTGATAAGCATCAAAACAAGTCGTATCAGTGAGAGAATATTTTGGGTCCGCTGTCCACCCCTCTCTTTACCTATACATAATATGAAAAAAAGAAAAATAGGCACCTAATCCCACGTGGATAAACTATAAAAAAAAAAAAAAAATACACATCCAAACATCAGGAAGTTGTACCGTCGCACGCCACCACGGACAGCGTAATATCAAGGAATCTGTAACCACAAGCTAACATGAAACCGCAAAACACTGCAGCAACGGCAGCGGCGTCTCGCGCGTGCCCTCTACCGGCGGTCACCGACACTCCTTGTGGCGAAGCTCGGACACCAAGAGTCTCGGCCAAAAATCCAGCGAAAAGTACGGAAATAATCGTTGCATGCTCGTCAGTGCAGTGGCGAAGGATGCCTCTACTTTCTCCGGACAATGCGGTAAGAAATGAAACCAAAAACTAAGACACGAAAAAAAGTATCTGAACACATGTCTCCATAAAGAAAAGACGTAGTGTGTCCATGTATAGGGAGCCATGGATACGGATGCTGGCTCTCCCCCAAAAGGGCGGGGAGGTGAAGGAGCGGCTCGGCCTGTTATTACTGTACTCCAGAGGTCCTTCCCCGCTTGCCCCGGGTTGCAGGGCTCGGCTGGAGGCTGCACGCCGGCTTGCTCGCTCGTGATGCCCGGAGAGCCGACAGATTCGACGAGCAAATCTCAGATGAACTTCAAGTGTACTTGAATTGGCCTTAGAAAACCCACTATTCAATGTTTCTCAAATATACGGATTTTAAAAATTCATTTTCATTACTAAACATAATTCCGATGTACGATTTCAGTGGCCGGGAAATCGTAAATCAATTAATTCTCTAGGGGACGAGCGACGCGTCGAGAGGGCCGCCCCGAGTCTGTTTGAGGAGAGCCTCTTCATCTCACGTGACCACTTGAGCACCCCCCCCCCCCCGACCGCTGCTTTCTCGGGGATCCCATGAGCATAAAATCAAGTTCCATCGACTTTGTAACTCGAGACTTTCCTTGGGCTCCGTCCGCCTATTTCTACTTCCGATAAGTAGGCCTACCTCAACGAAGTGTTTGTCTTTGCATCTTCGGTTTATTTCCCCAACAAATACCGATTCCCACAGGAAGTGAACAGAAAATCGTTATTTACAGAAACGAAAAATAAACGTTAACCTCAGTTTACCGTAGGACCCCCCACCCCCCATCCCAATCATCCCCGAAAACAAACGCCACATCATTTTCAATTAAAAATTATGCAAAATCCCTTCATTAGAATTCCCGGCCTATCCGCAGCCTCCCTAACCCCGCCTCGCCTCGTCCCATAACTCACCTTCCAGATAAATAAATTAACCCAGGTAGTTGTGTAGCTGCCCGTCCGTCCCAAAGCCGTAATCTTCCCCAGGAACACGAGAAAAAAAGCCTAAACGACGAGGCGCCCCGGGGCATCAGGCGTTCCTTCGGCTCACAACAAAAGGACCTCCAGGAAAATGCTGATTTCCATAAGAATGAAAAAACCTCAATCGAGCACTTAGGCAATGGATGTCGCGGCCTTTGTTTACATCGCTATTACCGCGTGCTGGGGCCATCCTTCGCGGGCGTCCTCTCCACGCCCACGGTCGCCACACCGTCATCATCCGATCAAAGAAAGGGCTCGTGGTCTAAGTCCCGAATGGGCGCCGCCCCCTTGAGCAAAGCAAGGAACAAAAGGCCGTAACGGAGCCCGGGGCCATGCTTTTCATTAGTGCGTTTTGTTATGTCACGGGGTGCTGCTTGACAAGTATTGTCCACGAGCATCCTAACGATCGGCAGTTAAGTTGTTACAGTAAGACAACCCTTCTCAGTATATGAGTGTCTTGATGCTGCATTTTAGGTTGAAAAGCTGCACACACGCACAACGAGCACGCGCACACGCAATAGCACATACACAGACACGGGCACGCGCAATCGCACGCACACACACACACACAGACACGCACGTGTAAGCAAACAAACACACATGGAGACAGACAGACAGACAGACAGACAGACAGACACAGACACAGACACAGACACTCACACACACACACACACACACACACATATTCCTTCCCTTTCTCGCCCCCCCCTTACCTCCTCCCCGTCCCACGCTCACCATGTGAAGGCAAAGGGCCGCGCAGAAGCCAGGAGGGCGGGGTGGGAAGGAGGGGCAGAAACTGAAGATAAGTTGATTAGAAGCGTTAATGAAAGTGTGGGAGGATCGGGGATGAAAGTGACCAGTAGCAGCCAGGGAGGAAGGGAGCTCGAGAGAGAGAGAGATAGAGGGTGGGGAGAGAGAAAGCCAAGGAACGCTTTAATGAAGGGAGATAATCGAAAAAGAGACAAGAAGGGTGGTGTTGGGTAAGATAGAGAGATAGAGAGATAGAAAGAGAGAGGGAGAGGGAGAGGGAGAGGGAGAGGGGGAGAGAGAGAGAGAGAGAGAGAGAGAGAGAGAGAGAGAGAGAGAGAGAGAGAGAGAGAGAGAGAGAGAGAGAGAGAGAGAGAGAGAGAAAGGGGGAGAAAGAACCAAAGGGCGCCTTAATGAAGAAAAATAATAGAGGGAGAGAGAAAGAGGAAAGAGCGTGCTAAACCGCCACAATAACGTGGGTGTTGCACTGTGGGAAACTTTACCATGAAGATTAAGGGGGAATTTCCCAATTTCGAGTCGCGCCGTCGTCTCTTCGCTTTGACAGGACTCACACTCACTTTGAAAAGTATTTGCTATATACACTTGGTCTCTAATTACTCTGTGTCGACAGCACACACATGTCAGTCGAACAATGGGCCAGCGGTGGGCGTGCAAGCGTGTGTGTGGCGAGGGTGGGCGAAGGGGCGGCGGAAAGTGCCCGGAGGCTATCCTTCTGTCACACCCCCAGGCCTCCTCACCAGATGGGCGACCGCATCAATATTAACATACTTAGTAAGGTCTCACAGGAATTCCAGACATCCGAAGAAAAAAGAAGAGAAATGCATACACACACGCAAGATTAAGAAATGCTACAGTTTGAATTTGCAAGCCAAGTCAGCATCAGCCTCAGCATCCCGGCGGAGAAGCGACCGCCAAGAGTTGTCCTGGCGAGAGCACAGGTGTGTACGCCGTCCCGCTCATAATGACTCCAGTTTGGAACAGGTGGACCGCAGTGGGATAACTCAGCGCGACTCTACTGCGGGACGCTCGACTCTAAGCCGCCGTGGCGTAAGGGAGGGAATCGCTTACCCCGTCCCCGGCCGACCTGTCCTTTCTCTGCTTCAATATCCAGCAAAGAGACAACAGGCCCAGGCTACGGGAAAAAGGGGGGAGGGGCGAGGGAGGGAGGAGAGGGCAGGTACCATCAGCTCTATTGAATGCGAACAATAGGTTGATTTTTGCCTATGATGCTGGCTTCATTATTATTTTCTGCCATGCCTTGTTTTGGTACCTGATCGTAATTAAACGGGTGTAAAAAAATAGGATCCCGAGTAGTATTTTCTAGTACATTCGATATTGCCTTTGATATGATTTTCCTAGGTTAAAACGATTTCCTATTCCACGATCGATATAGAGAGGACTTCTGAACGTCAAGTGCACTTTGGATGACTTCCATGTTAACTCGTAAAGACAAACTACACGATGGCCCTTGAGCCGTGCAAACAACTGCGGAAGGAGCGCGAAACGCCTGTAAATCACTCGTTGTCAGAAAAGTGAATGTGACGTATTTGGAGAACAATATTCTGTTATCTAGGTGAGCTCTCCTTTCCCCCCTAGGAATGGGGACATCGTTGGACTTCATTATTTCAGACTTAAGGAGAGACAGACAGACAGCTTGGTCGAAGGTAACAATCGCTTCTTCCCTTCTTAACAATGAAGTTTTCCTACATAAAGGCTCGGCAAGTGCTGGTTCCTAACGATGGGATAGAGGATTTTTCCTTCTTTGGGCCGCTTCGGGAGACGTACGTAAATGGCCGCGTCTAAAGCTACGTCTAAACCCACTGGAACATCCTAGCGTGTAGTTCTACGGCGTTAGGATGAAAGACACGTCCGTGACCGCTTCGCTTCGCCCTTAACACAGCTCGGCGAAGCAGCCGATGAGAGAACAACACATACGAACAGCAGCGATCGCTGGTCCCCGCCTCGGCCGCGACCGCATTGTCTCGCCGAAGGGGGAGGAGGTCTTGGGGCATGTAAACAAAAGACCCCGGGGTGGGGTGGGGCCGAACGCATGATGAATAAAGAGAGTGACGAAGCAGCTAAAACAAGAGGGAAAGGAAAAAAAGAGAGAACCGTAAGACGATGGGCGTCAATGACTACAAGATCCAGCGTTAAGTTTATGAAGAGCCGATGACCTGTAGGCTATCAGAAGGTGACATGGCCGGAGTGACACGTGAGGCAAAGAGAGAGGGCGAAGGTGACGGCGTGAGGTGACTGAAATTTCATTAACTTCTATAATGCCGCGACGCCTCCCGACCACAGAGATAATTTTCTTTACCCGGACTCGCACACAAAATAACCAGAGGTTTACACGGTCGCAGTCTGCAGGCTGACTCACAGGACCGCAGGGAAAAAGCCACAGAAGAAAAAAAAAAATGAGCCGAAAGGCAAAGGAAAGGGAACGAGAAGTGCATTTGTCACTGCCCTTAAGACACACCTCACTACCTTCCATCGGCTGACACCTCCTCTCCCTCTCTCCCAAACCGCGCCCTTTCTCTTGCACATTTGCTCAGTGCACAAGACCCCGCCCTTCAGCCTTCAGGAGAACAAACACCGTTGACAGCGAGGGCGGGCCGGGCACTACATACAGTTTGCCTAAAGTAAATGGTCCAGTTAACATGGCACGGCTGCTAGGCTGACTCCTGACTGGGGGGGGGGGGATGGGCGTGATGCGAGGGCGTGTATTCTTCGCCATTGTTTCGGGGGAGGGTGGGAGGGTGGGGGGTTGAAGAAGAGAGGAGGGGTCAATATTTGCATCTACGTTAACGGACCGGATGACTTGTAGAGATGAAATCCTTAAACCACACTCTCGCTACTAGATTCGGGAAGAAGCAATCAAGCATTATTTCCCCCGTGTTCACTAAGCTTCCCCAAACACAGATCCTGTATAAATATCATAACCATCCACTAACCATACTTAAATCAAATCCTTTGCTAAATACCTCCATGCAATCACTCGGAGTAAATATTGAAACATTAAGATCAAAGTCGACACTGATACTCTACTATTGTATCTGAATGAAGATCTATTGTTTACATAAACATCTGAGAAGACGGCAGAGATAGGTGCTTAAGGTTCTACCACCACTTGAAAGGCATAACCTCTGGCGTGGCTATGAAGTGTAAGGACCGGGCATAGTGGGGGGTGCGTGAAGGGAGAGGGAGGCAAAGAGGGGGTAGGGAAGTGAGGAGATGGAAGTGGAGGGGAGATGAGGGGAGAAGAGAAGAGAGAAAAGGAAAGGAGAGGAGGGGAAGGGAGAGAAGAGAGGAGAGGGAGGGGAGGTAAAAGGGAATGGAAGGGAAAGGATGAGAGGAGAGGGATAGGATGATGTAGGGAGGGAAAGGGAGGAGATGAAAGGGAAGAGAAGGGAAGGAAGAGGGGAGTGAAGGGGAAGGGAGAGGAGTGGCGTCAGGGGAGGAGGCGTTACGTGTGAAAGGCACTGTGCTCTCAGTTACCAGGCCGCTCGCGCTGTCACGAGGCAGAGTGATCACCACGCCCGTGACGCGCCCATTACCACGCTCGGAGTCTTTGATTATTTCCCCGCCCGTCTCCTCGAACTTCGGCAAGACTCTCGGCGATAAGAGAGCGAAATGACTGACAGCCGCCATAATGAGAGGGCGATGCGTAGGTGGCACGTCCTCGGAGTCTGATGCCACAGGATATTCCCACGCCAAATCTGCGCTCGAGATGATGCGACACGTGGATGCTGCCGACGGGGATGCGGAAGGAGGGGAAGGGGAAGGGGAAGGGGGAGGGGGGGAGGGAGGGAGGGGGGAGGAGAGAGAGAGAGAGAGAGAGAGAGAGAGAGAGAGAGAGAGAGAGAGAGAGAGAGAGAGAGAGAGAGAGAGAGAGAGAGAGAGAGAGAGGTGATGTTTATTCGCGTGTGGGCAAGTGTACACGACATGGTGGCCAGCGGGCAGGTCTGTCCTACTCATGCTTACTCAAGGTGAACTGCCCGCTGTCTGCTTGCACAGGCACCCCCACCCTCACCCCCACCCCCACCCCCTCCCCTTTACCTCCGCGTGCCTGCTAGCTGACACTCCTTGCTAGCGTAAAGTCCCTTACTTAGTCTCTGGTCGTAAAGAAAGGCAAGCTACCAAGCAAGTCACTTTCCCAATGATACGAATATCGGGTGTTACAACTACAGCCAACTCGCACTTTCTCGACATGATGAGTAAGAAGTATAACCCCTGTAGGCTCTTGTGAAGTAACTGTGAACCGTAAGAATATGTTGTGTTTCCTTGCCCCCCCCCTCCACTCCCCACTCCCCCCTTTTCCTCCCGCCTCGACCATCTGGTTCCTCCACACACAAGAAAGTGGAAACGTTACATCACGTGCCACTTGCGGAGGTCTCTCCAGCTGTCATATCAGGATTATAACACCTCACTCACTCACCGGTCGTCATTGCAAAAAAAGAAAAGAAAAAAAAGAAAAAATGAGGAAGTGTCGAGCCGAGTGAACCATATGGTCACCGTTCGCTTGTAGAAAAAAAAACGTTTTTGTTATCTGTCACCAGTGTTGTTTTGTTACCGTGTCACTCTCTTCGCTTTCCATCTTATTCCATACCCGAGAGTCAGTGGATGAATGCGTATTGATTCTGCATATCGCTTAAAACTATCCCGAGGTGTGGGCTTCCGAAAGAGATACACCGAAAAGCGAAAACGGCATTTACAGTTTCGTTCTCGGCAGGTTACCGGAAGACGGTGGGTCGTCACCTCTACCGATTTATGACAGCGTCAATAGAGTCAGGAATAATTCACGAGCTGCGAACGGCCATTGTCCGAGACAAGGTACTCGACATTGATTTACAACCCGGGCGGAGGGCAGCTTTTACGGGTGCAGAGGCTGCTGTGGCTGGGGCTGGCCGTCCCCCAACTCACGCCCGCACGAGAGCAGCCCCAAAGACAGAAATGCTCGCATGTCGCACGTGCTGCGACTGGAGCGACCGAGGCTTCCGGGGAATTGCCGCATAACACGCACCTTCAGATTGCTCTCCCGCCGACTGTTTCTCCGAATAAAGTGCAACTCCGCCTCGCCAATCTCTTCAGCAGAGATTTTTTTCTGACAAGCTTAACTCTTTTTTTCGCGCGGGAATAACTCCCCCCTAAGCCAAACAAGTACAACACTACCATAACAATGCTCGCAAACACGCATCTAATCCCCGAAGCGTGCAGAGCTAACACTGGTAACGAGATCAAGCACAACTGGCCTGCACTGCTTGAATAAGTACAAAAGCTCCCCAAAACCAGCAAGCTCAGAGAGAAATAAAAATCACCCCCGTCTCCCCCTCCCCCTCCCACCCCCTTCCCTTCCCCCCCTCAGTTAATTCTCGAAGCCTCACTCCGCAACACTGAACATGGTTGTGTTTCACCTGCATTGAGTCGCAGGAAAGGTAAAATCCCCCCCCACCCCCACCCGTGTGCCACCATGGGCGTATGGGATTGATATCAGACGTCCAGGAGAGGCTCGGTTCTGACACACGGACGAATGTGACACCGCCGGATGTGGCCGTGGGTGGCAGAGGGGCGTCGATCGCGGCTTATCATCGGCTTACAACAAGACTGCTGATTGCCTGTTGTATAAGAGGCCGTTTATAGAGCTCCACTAAACGGTATCCGTCCCGAGGTTAACCACATCTCTTCGCGATAACCAGGAAATACGAAGTACTGCCTCGATCTACATGCAATACAACGACGTGGCCCGAGTTATTCCTCCCCCCCTCCTACCCCCCTCCCTCTCCAAAATCCAAACTGTTCACCTACAAACAGCAACTACACCTGAGCACTACCACCTGAGCCCTCGACCACACACAAAAACGCACACACGCACGCACTCTCCGCCACCTGCGCCATCCCATCCCAAGCCTCCCATCCATCCATCACCACCCACGCCATCTAGCCCTCCCCCCCTCCCCTCTGCTCCCCCTCCACGCACTGTTGACAGATGGCGGGTATCGTGGCCACACCTGAAGGTCTTCCTTAAAACCCTCACGACATCCCTCTCCTCCGCCCCGCCTTCACACCTTCAGAACGCTTCCACAAGAAACGCCACGAATGTCCTGTCATCAAGTCACCCGAATTACACCAAATTGCACACTTAAGCGTAAAGAAGGAAAATCATGGGACCTACAGAGAGAGAGAGAGAGAGAGAGAGAGAGAGAGAGAGAGAGAGAGAGAGAGAGAGAGAGAGAGAGAGAGAGAGAGAGAGAGAGAGAGAGAGACTGAGACTATACATCAAGGTAGATTGTCGCCATTACGAGCGGGTCTTTTCCCTGTCATCTTCTGGTTTATGCTTCGTGTTCAAGTGTGAGGAGGGGAAATGAAGGGAGGAGGAGGAAGGGAGGGAGGAAGAGAAGGGGAGGAGGGTAGGAGAGGGAGAGAAGGGGAGGAGAGAGGGAGAGAAGGGGAGTAGGGGAGGAAGGGAGGAGAGAGGGAGAGAAGGGGAGTAGGGGAGGAGGAAAGGAAGGAGGAAAGGAAGAAGGGAGGGGGAAGGCGAGTGCGTGGGTTTTAAAAACGGAGTGTGACGGCCGGATGTGACGCCGGTTCACTCAACGGAGGGAAAAAGAGTTCGAGAAAAGGGGAAACTTTGAAGCACTACTGTGACAAACAATTACTTAAATCGATCTGCTTGTAATAGAATATTTTTTTCGGAAAATATATTTAAATAATATGAAAACATAATTCAATCTCATATATTTTTCTGTATTAAGACCCAACCCAATAATCCTAGTCTTGAAAATCCCCAGGGCTGTGCGAACAAGGAGATGCAGGTGAGTATAACTGCCTCAAGTCGCTAAGGTCGCGCTTGTCATGACTCCGCATTGGATTCTGACCTTTGCGGCGTCGGCGTGACAGGTCAGGGGTCAGGTCAGGAAGTAGCGTGTGAGGCGTTTGTAAAGCGAAGGAATTGGGGCGGGAGGGGGAGGAGGGGGAGATGGAAAAGGCTTACAGGTTTACCTCAGGTGCTAAACAAGGGATTCTTCGGAGATTCTCTCCAGAAAAATACTTCTCTTACGTTCACAGTACCATCATTAGCATATGGATATTTCAACCATCATCCTGGGATTTTCTTGAACAGAAGTCATCATTCGGATGTCATGAAATGCATGAAACAGATACTTTGGTTTTCCTTAAGCTAAACGGTCTAAGACGCTCCAGATGTTGTTCCAGACAACAGTTGGTAGACAGAGCGACGCGGCGACTAATCTGACACTGATAGCTTGTAGGTACAGGTCGCCGAGCTGTTGCTGTCTGAGCTCGTATGCTTCCAGACTTTCACTCTCCGACCCGTAAATTGCAGAGAGAACCGCTGCCGATTGCGACTTTTGTTTTCGAACACGTGACCTGTGATCTGTATGATCTCACTTCGCTGTTACTCTCCACTTCCGTTCACGATCATCGCGCCCACACGATCTCTTCCTCAACCACAGGGTCGCAGATAGATCGCTCGATCATCCTTTCACTCTCTTGCTCTCTCTCTCTCTCTCTTGCTTTCTCACTATCTCTTGCTTTCCCACTCTCTCTCTCTCTCTCTCTCTCTCTCTCTCTCTCTCTCTCTCTCTCTCTCTCTCTCTCTCTCTCTCTCTCTCTCTCTCTCTCTCTCTCTCTCTCTCTCTCTCTCTCTCTCCCTCTCTCCCTCTCTCCCTCTCTCTCCTTCATTCCTCTTTTTCCTCATATCCTACATGTCCTATTCACCGTCTTCTCTCCCTCCGCCCGCCGAAATGCTGCCGTTTCGCCCGCTATTATCCCTGCCCCATCCGCTGGCCTTACATAACATCCGGCCAAAACGTAAGCGCGTATTGTTCGCGTCTAACCCGTCCCTTTTCTCTCTTCCTCCCGCATCCACTCTCGAACAGCGCTAATCGCCTGGACTTTCTCGTCTTTCGATGTTCGTCTCGGTTATCACTCCTCCTTCACTCCCCTCGTCCTCCTGTCTTCTGCCTCTTCCTTCCTTCCTTCCGTTCCCCGTCGAGCGCCTAACTAATATCCGTCCACTTCCTTCCTGTAAAACGCCCAAACTTCCTCGCCGATCGCAACGGTTCCTGTCCTGTATCCCCTTAATTGCTGTTCCAATCCGATAATTATTTCGCTCGGGAGATCACCATGGCCCGTCCGACTTCCGCTGCTCCACCAGCTGGGGGGGGGGGGGGGGGGCAAAGGCACCATCAAGAACGAGAAGAAAATGTCGGAAAAAAAGGAATACAATGTCATTCAATCGTTATCTTCCTCGAGAATGTACAGCCTAAGCGAGGAATAAAAGTACTCTCGCTTCCCACACCCTAATTTAAGAAATTAATTTTTCTTCGACCTAGTGGCGGTTCGTAGGACGCCCTCGACAAATCCTTAACCCGGCGGCGAAGGCTGCCATACCGACCGATATTCCCACGACAGTAGACGCGAAGGACATGCATACTGTGTAGGGCACGTGATGTACCACATTTCACACGCTGTCTTGGAGGAACCTTAAACGTGAAAGATTTAATGGCATGTCATTAGGATGTCACATTGTCTAGCTTTGAATTGATGGGAAATTATTAGCTATCTAACAAAATGTGTTATTTGTGGAGAATGATTGATTCCTTGTCCGTTGTCATGAGCCTCATTATTCTCATATATATATAATGACATCCTGCACATGCGATGCCACGGGAAGGAAGCGTTCCTCCACGAATGATGTATCGCCGACAGAACAAAACCCCCCGTGAGGCAATTCACGCAATTATCAATGAGCCACAATTCCATTCATCCCGGAATCCCGTGCAACACAAACGCCAAGGCTCCTCACACGCCCACAACCCCGCCCGTCTCCTCTCTTAGGTCTCGATGCCATGGGAACCGCATATTTCCCCTCACGTGTTCCTGCGAGGTTCTTCCTTGTTCTCGCTCGCATCCTGCAGCCCTCGGCTTTTCAAATACGATAGGCCTACGTCAGGAACTCCTTAGTCCCCTGCCAGACCCGCCCGAAGGCCAGGGATGATAAAAGATAAGGAGCGCCCTAGAGGCCTCATCCCCGCAAAACACATACACGTAGCCCTCCCACAATAGCCTTCGGTAATGATCGTCTATGGGGCGAGGAGAGTCGCGTTACAGGCCTGACATAAGGATCAGTAGGTCCTTTCATATCCCATGATTAACGACCTAGCCTGCGCCGTCGTGAATGTCCCTCCGGCTGTGCGACATCGAGTGCGACAACAGCTTGCACGTGTCGAGTGAATGGGGCCACATGAATGAAATACCTCGACGCTCCCCTATGCAATGGAGGTTAGAATTCCGAGCCATTGAGCAACGGAGGGCCATTATCGCACATATAGGGCTGTGCGGACATTAATGTACTCGCTTTGGATATGGTTGTCTATGGAGAGAGAGAGAGAGAGAGAGAGAGAGAGAGAGAGAGAGAGAGAGAGAGAGAGAGAGAGAGAGAGAGAGAGAGAGAGAGAGAGAGAGAGAGAGAGATCTTGAATCGAGAACAGACGGCAATTGCTATACGCTTACGTGCTTTAAAAAAATCATATCTCGACTCCCTCTTCATCATGCAAGCACTGGAAAGACATGCACAGCTTCGAGCGCATAAGAGCTTTGTACAAACAGCCCCGGGCGGCGTGACTGGAAACTCTCCGAGAGAGTTTAGGCGAAGATCCCTTACTCATCCTCAGAGACTCATCTGCTTGAGCACTTATCCCGTCTCCTCGTGTAGCTCTCAGCAGGTCACTCATGCGTGCGCGATGAGGCAGCTGAGACTCCTCCCTCCTTTCTTCCTTTCTTCTCTCTCTCTTCTTCCCTTCCTCTTCGTCCCTCCCTCCCTCCCTCCTTCTCCCCCTCACTCTTTGCACAAGGAAGTACTGGGATATCATATGAAGAGAATACATCGACGACATGAACATCCGATGAATGTTCGGTCTCTGAAAAGGCTTTCTATAATAATAATAATAGAGATTCGCGGGAGGGCCGTGGTAGGAGAGAAGGAGGGTGGGTAGGAGGGAGGGAGGAAGGGAGGGTAGGAGGTAGGGAGAGAGAGAGACGGAAAAGAAGCTAAAGGGAAAACGTTTCGGAAAAATAAATCAGTGGCTGAATTTCCATTAAAAGGGACACGCGGGAAAGGAGAAACAAGACGGGGGAAAACTCATAATTTCATATAACAGAAATGAAAAAAAAAGATTTTGGTACAAGGGTGAGGTGAAGATGAGATTTTTCCTACCTGGCTCCGGGTAGACCCACAACGCCTTCATAATACCACTAGACAAACCTTTATCTCCTCCCCCCTTCTCCCCATCTTCCCCAGCTAGGCCTACCGCGCGCCATAGTGACATCATTGTCGCCCGACGGTTACAGACGAGGCAAAAAATGCACACCATTTTAGGTTGTACTTGAAACCTATTGATGGGAGTCGTCGAGGCAGGGAAAACACAACTACCATTAGACGCAAACAAATTGTAGGTTGTTACTTGTGGCTTCGACAGCGAGTGGATGAAAAATGTGGCCATTGAGAGGGAGTCTGTGTAAGCGATGGCGGACATAAACAACATAAAGGTATTATAAGGTCAATGGAACCCTTTCTATTGAGATCACAAGTGGCTGTCATCGGGATCTGAAGGGATTCGAATCGACGCGTTCGAATCCTTTCACTGGCGTCGAAGCTCGATAATTCGCGGCTTCGTTTAGTGAGTAAGAGGTTCCTCCCTCCCTCCTCGCAGGTTTAGTCACAACAGATATTCATCACGAGGGAAATCCCCGATTCTAAGAATAACGACGGTCATCTCTTAATTAATCACTCGTACACTAAGCATAACGATAATGACTATTTGGACCCACGAATTCTATACTACAATGCAGGAGACTGACAAGAAAGTACCATTGTCCATTTCGTCCTATTGTTCTGCGGACCGTTTTCTACTGTCGCATAGAAATCCCGCGGCCTGCTGCTTGCCACCGCGCATTCATTATCCATCAAGGAGATGAAGCTACGCATGGATTTGACAGTAATGTATGGCCTATCGAATTAGACATGAACCATAAACCATACATTTCTTAAAAGAGCACGACGCATAGAAAGCAATGCGAGTTTTACCCCTAAAAATAGTCCTTTTTTTTACAAAAGAACTGTATGCATTATCAAGCAGGCGTGACCAATCGATTGAATTTCGGTTTGCGATGCTCTCCACGTTGAGTTTGTATTTCTACCCCCCCTCCCCCTTACACTCTTTAGGTACAAAGAGGAAAACGACCTCTTGCTGGTCTGCGTGGAGCTCGTAAATTAACCCCTCAAGAGACCGAGTGAGAGAGAGAGAGAGAAAAATGGAGAGAAAACACCAAGATTTGGATACCACATTGTTCGGCCGAGCATATAAAAGGTCCATCCCTCGACCCTCCTGCATTTTATCGTTTCCCAGCCTTTTGATGCGTACGAGAGGGTCGCCGATTTTAATGCGTGTTTGGCATTGTGTGATAGGAGATCGAGATGGAAGGGATACAAGAAGAGCCCATTTAAAGCATTGTGGGGTTGAGTGGGGGGAGGGGGGGGGGGGGGGGGGTTGTGTCGCGGTTTTATATGACGGGTCTTACCATCCCGCCGGTATATTTTGTGACTTGTTTTCCAAAGTCGCTGTGAAATTACATGTCTAATAAATAACGACTCCGGGGCAAGAAGGGGAAAGCACTCGGCAGAAGAAAAGAATAAACATTAGAAATAGAGAAGGAACAATTACTTTTTTCTTAGGATGGGGGGAAGGGTATCTTTTTATTTACAACACAATCCTGGGTTCACTCGGAAAAGTGTAGGTCAACAAAGAGCAGGTTACGAACGGATGTGAGTTGCTGCCACACTGTTCCGTCGGGCCGTTACTCGCAGAGAAGTTTCCTTTCACGGTGTCTTTGCGGAACCTGGCTTCCTCCCGCCCTGTCACGGGACACTTACCGCTTGCCAACGCATCATCAGCCACAAATTCACTTTGACGAAACCGAGTACTAAAATCTGAAGAGATTCTAGCCGTTTTTGTTTTGCTCCCGATAAGAAGAAAAAAACTAAGCGCCCGGCTCTATTTGTGAAGACTCAAAGGAGTTCGTTTCATGGAGAAAAAAGTTGGCTGTCGCAGGACCTCTCCCCCCCCCCCCTCCTCGAGGATCAGGTACGGTGCCCGGCGAAGCTTCCCACGAGGGCCCAACCCCTCCCTTGGCACTAAGCTCATCACTCCTGAAGATCCTAAGCAAATCCAATCAGGGACTGTCACAGCCGTTTAATTCGGCCTCGCGTTCCGTCACCCGCGAGCTTAATCCCGTTCGCAGGCCTTTGGATCCGAGCGCAGGGTTGAATGAGGGCTGGGTCTAGGCCTAGGGCGCGGCCCTTTATACACTGCCTCTAAGGTATACTAAGGCCAAATTAAAGTCGCATGTGAATAGGATCTTAAATAAGCCGATCGGTTAATGTACTTTACACAGAGCAGAGAACCTCTTCCAAAGAACGTCAGTGCAGATATATCGCCACGAGTGGCCTCGTCTTGCAGAAAGATTGGTATGTCTAATCGCGCTTCTCTTCGCCAAACGCCGGCGAAGACTACTTGTTCGAGGCTCACGGGCGTGAACGCCATAGACTCCTTGCGTACACTTACGCCACTCAGACTATCACGGTCGACAGTGCGCGCCGGGATACGAGTTTGGAGTCGAGGGTCGCATGGTTGCTTCCGCTAAACTGAGTCGAATCTGTTACAAAGGCTGTCAGGGGAGAAGAACTGAGCAATCAAGGGCGTCCCCCTTACCCTTCCTGAACACGGTGACAGTACTCACTGACTTAGTGGTGGGCGAGGGGACGCTGTCACGGTAGGCCACATTAAAGTATCTTTCCTCCTCTTTCCCCCTCCTCTCTTTCTCTCTCTCTTCCCCCTTTTATAGAAAGGCAAAATATTTCCCACTCCCTGTTGTAAGCCTTCCATACGTACCCTTTCACTCCGAAAATTCTTCCAGAGAATAACATAACAAGCATTCCGTCCGCGTTTGAGGAGGAGCGAGGACACAAAGACCTCTCTCTAGTACGGCGTGAAGACCGTCTTTCTCTCCAGCCGTCTGTGTGCCGCCGCCGCCGCCGCCGACCCCAAGACCTAATCCCCTTAAAGACATCGACTTCGACCTCTCCGTCCTGCCAAACTCTCCCGGTCGCCTCGCAGGTTTCTGTCGAGTCACCGACTAATATGAGGGGCTGCAGGTGAAGCTGGTCAAGGGCTGAACCGTCTCGAATTATACACACCGAAATGAATCTAAGTTATAGGCGGGAACAGAAATCTTCCTAACTCATAAATTTCGTCGTTAAGTCACCCCTTTCTTTTTTAACCTTGTTGTCTATTTTTTCCCGGGAGTAAAACAAACATTCCTGCGGTTCAAGTAATGCCAAAAATGCCGGAGATGCCACGTCTCGTGCAGATTAAGACGAGGACAGAGGGAGAGAAGGAAGGAGTGAGAGAGCGAACGGAGGTTACAGCAAGCGAGGGACGCCGAAGGGGATCAAAAGACACATGTTACAACACATCCTTTAAGAAAGCGAGAGAACGTGAAATGCAAACGCCAAACGATTCAAATTTCAACCGCGGGGATGTGTCACTATTACGAGCAAACCAAGGAGCCTAACCATGGCTGCCCACACAGTTAATCGGACAAACTACAAACAATATCCTCGGGGTTGTGTCGACTGTTGTTCCATTATCGTAAGACCTAAGATTTTAGCGCAGGGATCGAGGCAAGTGCGAAAAGCGTTAACGGACGGAAATGCGCGCAACCACTGCGTTTAATCTAGAATTCGTTTAGGCCTAGGGACGGCTCGTCGACTCGTGAGTGAGTAAACGAGTCATTTCCGCCGTGTCGACTGATTCTCAAGACGATAATGTCCGTTATGATTCAGTCGATAAGAATCTTCATAGAGGCTTATGAATATTCAAGATTTCCATTCGCGTCGTGAACTTCCTCTAAGGTTGAATTTTGAAAATCCAGGGCCGCACACACTCCCTTCAAGAGATTTTCTTTTACAAGATTTGTATTCAAATCCTTCCTTAAGAAAAAAGCGAATCTTAAACGTTTCCATAACATACTATACCAGGAGCGACCGGAGCCTTCCTTTCCCTCCCCTCCTCCCACCTCCTTCCCCCCTCAACCTAAGGGAGATACCTTAGACCCGAGAACTTCACCTAGCCCCCCTCCCTCCTTCCCTCCCCTCCTGCCCTAGCCCCTCCCCCCACCATCCCCTCCCCGCCGCAACGGTCCATTGGCTGGAAACTCGGGTGATTGGAGCCATTGTTGTGCACGTCCAGGGCGGAGATGGTGGGGTGGTGGGGTAGGGATAGTGGTGGTAGTGGTGGCGGGGGAGAGGGGGGTGAGGGAATGGGAAGGGGGAGTTGCTATCAGGGAAAGGGAGAGGGGAGGAGGAGGAGGAAAGGGTCCACATAAGGCATGATGGAGTTGGCAGGGGATGAAAATGAGAGCACGGCTGTCGTTCCTTATTCGTAGCAAGTCGAGATCATGTCGCTCACACACACACACACACACACACACACACACACACACACACACACACACACACACACACACACACACACACACACACACACACACACACACACATACACTCACAGACTCTTCCTCTCTTGCAATACGATCACAACAAAAGCCGAAACTCGATTCGCAACGGTCAGAGCCGTCGGCTTGTACCCCTGCCGCATCGGGGAAAGAGAGAGACAGAATATCATTCGAATTTTCAAAGTCCATCTTGTCATGAAAAGGGCGTCTTTACCCTGGGTTTCATTAGATATTTGTGTGTGTGTGTGTGTGTGTGTGTGTGTGTGTGTGTGTGTGTGTGTGTGTGTGTGTGTGTGTGTGTGTGTGTGTGTGTGTGTGTGTGTGTGTGTGTCACCTGCAGCGCACCCGAGACAACCAGGGCGGGCGGGTTGCAGAGGTTGATGGCAAAGCAGCTGCGCGGAGGGAGGCTGGCCGGTAAGGTAAGTTGAGGGGGAAGGATGGAACGAGAAAGGCAAGGATAATTGCCTTATGCTACCTGCGATATAATCACCCATAGACTGCTCTCGATACGTTAGAGCTTGGAGCTTCTTGCAACCCAAGAGCTTGCATACATTAGCTCTGCAACCGCCGCGCGCGCAGCAATTTGTTGGCAAAGAGCCTGAGACTCGGCTTATTAAAGGTGAAACGTCGCCCGAGTCACAGGCTTTGTTTCGGGCGAATCGTGAGGAGCGAAAAAATACGGAGGGTGTGGCGGCCCCCCGTGGAATAGGGGCAGCGGGGCCCGCATTGAGAGGACTGACAGGTCGAACTCGAGTTAAATGGCGGCGGGAAGCTACAAACGGCGACGAACTCTTTTTTGCGAGTAGCGGTACACGGGGCGAGTGACGGCGAGCGGCAGCGGCGGCGATGACCCTTCCCGTTGCTGACGTCTGCCTGGTGACAAGTGACAAGGAGCTGCCGTTTGTACGGGCGTTGCTCGCTCGCGATGCACACTCGGAAATGCCGTCGAAGAAAGAAAGAAAAGCGAACGAGCGATCGAGCGACAAAGAAAACATCCGTGGAGAAAAGGAGGGGGACGTATGAAGGGTAATGAAAAGGAGAGAGACGTAGGAGGGAGGGAGGGAGGAGGGACGACTATCCGGAGAGAGGGAGGTAGGCAAAAAGGCAAAAAGTCTGATGTAAATCCAAACAAAGAAGAAAATATAGGGAAAAAATAACAGCAGCTCGACGCACAAAAGCTACGGGAACAGAGAAGAATAGCAGCACCGGAAGTTGCCATTTTACAAGAAGCCAAAATCGTCGAGGTTTGGAAGGGAGTCGCAGCAGGTGGGGAGAGGGGACGGGGGGGGTGCAGGGGGAGGGTGTTGCTTGGGGAGAGGGGACGGGGACGGAGGGGGTTGCCTGGGGAGAGGGGACGGAAGGCGAGGGGGTTACGTGAGGCCAGGTGGGAAGGGGAAGAGGAAGCAGAGATCTAGGAAAGCAGAGGGGATAAAGACCCGATGTAAAGAGGAATGGGATTAATGGAGGATGGATTAATCGGGGTTGTTGTAAGGCGTTCCGGGAAGGACCGCCCGGGGAGGGAAGGGGTCGAGACAAGAAAAGAAGGGGTCCTTGTCCACAGGAGGAAAAAAGCAACGAAATTGCATGAGGCAAAGCTCTGCGGAGATAAGGCTACCCACCCACAAGAGCCTACGATTACACGGGAGCGAAGAGGCCCGACAGAAGCAAATCGGAAGCGCGCGGTCCGTGACTGCACTCCGAGGAAGATTAAACCGCAGGTTAGACGACCGTTCCGACGCGTCGCGCTCGATTTGCGCAAACTGATTCAACAACTTCCATCGGGACTCTGGACGCACCACCTGACGCACACACCCAGACGACGTACACGAAAACGAGCAGACGACAAAGACGTTTTCTTTTCATTTTCGAAGGGTTTTCAAAGCAGTTGATCTCGACGGGAAAGGAAAAAATCTTCACGTGTATATCAGTGCTGCGAGCGGTAACCATCAGAGCCTGCCACTATGACTCACTCGACGGACTGTGAAGACGCCGACGGACCGGGACGGGGAGGGGGAGGGCGAGGATGCGGCGGAGGAAGAGGAGGAGGGGAAAGTGGAGGAGGAGGAGGAGGAGGAAGAGGAAGAGGAGGAGGAGAAGAAGGATAAGGTGAAAAAGGTGAAGGAGAAGGAGGAAGAGAAGAAGGTGAAGAAAGAAAAAAAGATGAAGAAGGAAAAGAAGGTGAAGAAGGAAAAGAAGGAGAAGAAGGAAGGAGAGAAGGAGGGAGGAGGCGGGAAAGGGAAGCAGAGTGAGGAAGGGCGTTTTGGCTGAGACAGGATGTACTCCAGAGACCCCACCACGCTGCCCTGCGGTTATGTCGTCACACTCTCATTCTTCTTATGATGCATATCAACAATAGGGTGAAAGAACACACTCAAAAAAAATAAAGAGAAAGAAAGAAAAGTAAAGAGCCGTCAAAATAAGCAGAAGAGAGAGAAACCAAACATACTATAAAATGCAGACGCCCCCCCCCCCCAAAGGAGAGCCGCAGCGACACCCAAGGAGGCGTGGCGAGACCGGGGCGAGGAAGGACCTGCGGGAGTCATGCACGGACGCCCGTAGTGACGGCTGGCGAAAATAAACGTAGGCGCACACAGTAGCCCGCCCTAACATTAGCAAGATCAGGAGATTAACACCCAATGCATATTTGTGCCAATGTATATTTGGCCGCGTATGTGCGTGTATGTTCGGGGGAAAGTATACGTGTGCGCAAAAGGCAAGGATGCACTCCCTATGTACCGGAGTGTATTCCTCTGAAATCCCAAGGACAAGCAAGCCGTTTGCGTGTGGACCGAAGACAGAAGACTTCGCACTATTACGCGGGTCACCACCGTAACACCGCGTCCAGCGCTACCTCCGGCCCCGCCCACTTTTGCCGACGCTGACACGCCGCGACACCTACACGTGGTACGCTAATTATAATGCACAAGGAAGCATGAAAAATGTAGGAGGAACAAAACAGCAGAATGTGTCGGGAGCTCATCAGTCGTGCTCACGTGGACAAGCGATAATGGCGGGTTTCACATACGAGGGAACAGGTTTGTGTTCTAGTTGAGCTTTGTGTATACAAACGTGTGCGTGCGTGTATGTGTGTATGTAATGGGGAAATGGGGATTGTGCGTTTCTGGGAACAAGTCTGTATGAGTCAGTAAGTGTGAGTAAGCATGTATGTTCATGAAGCATGAATCTGAAGAGAGTGATTAAGAACGGATTTTTTTGTGTACGGCAGTGATGCCAGGGTGAGTCAAGCAATCTCCGAGAAGCGGGAAGATGAGTGAGAGCAGAGAGCCTCTGTGAAGTCGCTCGAACAACTCTTGATTGGGGATGGTTCGAAAACGGCCATGATAGGGGGGAAGGGGAAGGGGAAGGGGAAGGGGAAGGGGAAGAGGAGGCAAGGGGAGGAGAGAGTCACTCCCTTCTCGAGGCCAAGCGAGGGAAACGCGACCGAGGCCGTAAAGGCAGCTTGTGTTACACGAGTTCGGTTCTGACCCATACCCTCTTCTCCTCTTCCCATGGCACATTATTCTTAAGAAGAAGAAAAAAAAAACAGTTTATGCCTCCCATCCCCGACACACATAAGGGCAGTTGCGGTGAAGCCGACTCTCAACGCAGCAACATGAGCCGTTCTCAGTGACCACAGAGTGCCCTTAGCCTTCCCCTTGTGACGCCGCGGCCTCGCCACTACACACTATACGTGCCACAACCCCCCCCTCTCCTCCCCTCTAAAAAAGAGTGGGGGGGGGGGGCGAGCGTTCGGAAGCGGGCTGTTACGAGCGCGGAGGGACGATATGCAGCGCGCGAAATATGCGGGAATAATGGAGGATTCCTCGAGGCAAGGTAACTACATTCTTGATGGCGTGGGAATGTATTTAAAATTTCTCGAGGTCAGTGTCGTCGAAACCGCGTTCGTTCCCCTTGGCGTGAACAAGTGGTCAGGCGAGGGGACAGAAAGGGGGTGGGGTGGGGTCAGGGGGGTCGGGGGGTCAGGAGGAGGAGGAGGGAAATGTCGTGTCTTCGAGTCGTTTCAGCTCCGTACATAAACTGTGGAGTAAGTGACGTAATTCTAACCACCAACTAGAGATGAATAACCTTAAACGTATAAAAATTACTAGTATTTACCATGCTATGTTTTTCAACACTCGTGGAAAAAAATCGTGTAAGAGGAGAGCGAGAGGGCAGGGCAATAGTTAAGGAAAGGGCAGGGAAGGGAAGGGGAGGGAAGGGAAGGGAAGGGAAGGGAAGGGAAGGGAAGGGAAGGGAAGGGAAGGGAAGGGAAGGGAAGGGAAGGGAAGGGAAGGGAAGGGAAGGGAAGGGAAGGGAAGGAGAGGGGAGGGGAGGGAAGGAGAAGAAACAGTCCAGGGGCATGCCGACCGCCGGGTACTCCACTCGCTTCGTGTCGGGGCACCAGTGGTCAGTGCCCGCGCACGACTGCCCAGCAAGCAAGCAGTACGTCAACCTCGCCCCTAACAATGCAAGGGCCGAGAGAGAGATCGACCGACCGACCGACCCGCCAAAGGAGCACTTGCTTCCTTCGCGTGACTGGCGGCACACATGCGTCGGAGGCCCTACAAGTGACTCCTTTTTCAGAAGAAACTGGAGAAACCTTGCAAGAATCAGGGCCAGGAATCTCCGCCGCTCCAAGCATCTATGTCACACTCCCGTAGATTAACACCCCTAAACGCATAAAACTAATAACGACATGTAAAGAAGCCAGATGACAGCGGGTAGCACGCTATGTGTGTGGGTTTGTGTACACACACGCATACATATAGACATGGCTTTAGATACAGATATAGATACATGGACATAGATATACGGCATGGATATAAAGATAAAGATAAATAGACCTTAAATTTCAACGAAGTGTCAAATTTCGGCTCTAGCAAAGTACCAGAACCAGCGGCATTATTTCGAGCGTACGCGACAGACCTCCAACAAACCGATCGTTCCCTTTCCAAGCTAACCTCCAGCTCTTTTGCCGACCTAGAGTGCCAATGCCCGCATACATTGGAATATGGTAATGGATATGATTCATCCAAGGGGATAGTTACGAGATCGATACCACCTGCCAATTGTGAGTCACGTGCTTCGGCTCACGGGCTGCTGATGAATGACGTCACACGAGACACTGTCCTGATGCAATTGTGGTAATTTGCTCAGCCGAGCACGCTTCGCCTGTCGTTTATTGAAATTAAATTGTGCGATGGCGCAGACACCGTGAAACGTATAAAATCTATTTGAATGACGGTATGGCCAACAACCCTAGCGTCGCCATGGTCATGAACGACACCAAATAAAAGGTTTTCCGATTGATAAGTCTCCAAATCCAATCATTAAATAATTAGCAAAAAATCACCCCCGTTTGTATTGCAGCGAACACGGTATAGTGGAGCATATGGTGACTTGTTTCCCCTTCCCCTCCTCCCCCCGCCCACCAGCATGATAGATGACGCAGTGTGACAATTCGCCAGAGTGAGGGCGAAGGCGCGAGAAATGAGGAGATTAGGATCCATAGCCTGGTCCTCCTTGCCAGAGATTAATCGGAATTAGGACCATTAATCGCTCATGCCCACCTATGCCCATCTGTGAATGCTCCATGACTGGCACTCGGTCCGTTACTAACACAACCCCCCCCACACACACACACTCAAAAAAAAAGTTGAACTACAACCTTAAGACCACCTAATATCATTATAATGGATCAAAGTGAAGCTTAGTCTCGATGCAAGACCCCGAGATCGCCGCAGCTTAATAACCCACAAAGCGAGAACTTTCTTTAATTAGAAAGCTTTGCGAATGATACGCACGCTGGAAACCGGCCACCACGCGCGGGGAAAAGACTTCCACGGAGGCTGGAGTAATAGGTGATGAATCCGAGGCTAACGGAAGTCGGGGAAGGATAAGAGAGGATAGAGAAAGGGTAGAGAAAGCCTCAGAATCCAAAGAGGGGGAGAGGGCAGAAGGGAAGAGAGAAAAGCTAAAGAGAGAAAGGCTGAGAATCCAAAGGGTGAGGGGAGGGCAGAGGAAGTGGGTAAAGATAAGAGAGGATAGAGAAAGGATAAAGAAAGGCTGAGAATCCAAAGAGGGGAAGAGAAAGGATGCCAGGGATACCCCCCTCCTCTCGCCAGGCCCCCCCCCCCGGTTGCTTTCTGTACAAACTTGGCACTGATAAATGATCGGCCTTTCTCGCTACGGCGGCTGGAAGTGAGCCAATTTCTCATAGCACAAGAATGAAAGCATTGTTTACTATTATCCTCATGTATGGAGAGGGTTACGCACTCTATAGAGATGATAACTTTGTCGAGAGGGAAATCTGCCTATGTTAAAAGAAAGAAAGAAAAAAAAACGGTAGGGGAATTTCATCTGACGGGGGGAGAAATTCTGTCCCTAATGCTGGAGAAGTGGAGTGAAAGAGAAGTTATTTCACGGGATTTTTGCATCTTGAAAAGAGTGAAATGCCGTAGGATATCCAGGTAGGCCACAAATCTGAAACCACAAATATACATGCGGGGGAAAAAACAAAACAAAATACGTCACTGAATCACACTTAAATCACATACACTTCACAACACACATCCTTCATCACAGTCATCACAAGTCACCTTTTTTACAAGACGCTGTTAGCTCCTCGGAAGACACTTACACACACACACGTAGTCCATCCATCCAGGTACACAAACACGCTCAACTCCGCGCACCTGAGACACTCCAATTCACGAGAAGAAAAAAAAATATCACCGCTTTCCACTCACCCTCGACACTTGAAACACTGCCGTGCGCTTGCCAACTTTATCTGTCTTCATCTTGGCTATTATCACGGGATCACACTGCACGTAAACACGAATCCATGGTTCTATAGCGAGGGAAACACATATAGGCTAGCGACACTCACACTCCTCCCACAGGTAAAGTCAGAGGTGTACTGAGGCGTCGAGCGTCTAAGGTGAAGTTTCGCCCTGAGCCGCGCGGGGTTGCCAGGGGTCGCCACCCCTCTTCATTATCGCTTGTAGATTTATTTCATTATATTGGTTTCTGATTGTTTAATGTATTTGTTTTGATCGTGTACGACGTCTTCATGTGCGACGATCTGATGCTTAGTTTATCTTATTAATATATAAGCCGGGAGTACATGATCAAAGTTTACGAGCCGCTGTTAAACTTTCTCATCAGTTTAATATCTCGAATAAAATTTAAGAAACCAACTTTATTTGTTAGAATCTCATTCATCCAAAGATACATTCCACAGAACAACATATAAACAATAGAAATAAAGCACTGAAGCGAAATTACACCATAAATATTATGAAAGACGGCAAACTTACCAAGTGAAATATAGTTCCTTAGAATGAAAGAAAAAAAAACTACGAACACCCAAGCCGTGAGAGAAGAAAATCATACCATTAATTCAGCAGATATATTAACGCATAAAAACATCAACTTCTAATACCCTCAGGCCCGACCCACACGCACACACGCACACACGTACACACGCACTCACGCACACACCGATCCATACGCTTTGTTATTTGGCGTCACTCTAACTTTCGTTACGACTTAGTGAACTCTATCGCCGTCGGAGAAATAATTCGAATAACATGACGACCAAGATGCCAATCAGATACAGATTAGGCCGCGATGAGACGTCAGATCCAAGGAGTTACGTAACAAGAACGCGTCTACCACACGCCAACTTTATTTGGCGTTACCTGTTGCTGGATGGAAAAGCGCCCGTCAGTCTGGGAGGTGTGCGTAGCCGGGAAACGCTTCTCCGCCGTACTACGCTCACGCCACATATCTTACCGCAATCTTACACCTGTGCGTAGTAACCCCCCCCCCCCCACACTACACATAAATACAAGTGCTTTATAGCTGTACCAGTTTCTTCGGCTTGTACTTGTATCAGTTTATTACGCCACAAGGGTTCAAATACTACATCTCCGAATCATGAATCCACGTGTAAATGTTTACATTTGTACTGACTGTATCTAATACTCTTTGAGAGATTAATAATATACGGTCAACACTCCAGACCAACTCGATACACATATATTCAAATCTTATTAATTCAACACACTGAACTAATCGAATAAACAGTCCCCATCAAAACAAACCGACGTTCCCGACAACCAGTCTCACTAAATCTACCACAAAGACACACCGTCCACGCCTCCACAGAAGGAAGGGAAAGAAAGGACCCTTCGTAATGCAGCGCCACAGACACACCTTCGACGCGATATCAACCCGTTTCTCGAGGCCAAGGTCACGACCCCCGCCATCATCACGGAGACAGTCGAGTGACATGACCACCGGGGATATCAGTCCTCTCCGGTCGACCAGGGGGCATCTTTGACCCCTGGGTGGAGAAAGGGGAAGGGGGGGGGGTAGGGGAAGGGTGAGTCCTAAGCTCGGGGATCTGCCGGGGTGATATTATGCTAATCTGACTCTTATTGTTTCTCTGATGAATGTTATTACACTCTATTAAGCGACGTCATGTATATTCAAACACTTCAGAAGACTGGACACTCAGCACTTTCACACCTCCAAGCACGACATGCACTTAAAAATAAACACTTAAAAAAACAATCGATCATCGCTTTTCAAAACACTGAATCCCACAACGCGATCAAATCCCAAGATGCGAGAACCGGCTGCCGCAGACGGGGATTACGGAATGGAATCATCGCATTCCGGGCGCAAGCGGCATTCCGGCCTCGTCCTCGGGAGCCCATGATATGAGCCTTTTCAATAAACGTCTGACCCAAAATAAACAGCCATTTTGAGGGGGCCTTGTCCACCTTTCAAAGCCCCCGTCTCGGCCAGCCATTGACGGGATCAGAAGAACCCAGGTGTTTAGGGCATGGGAGGAAGAGGAGCCCGGCAGAGTCTGATACGGGGGGGGGGGGCGCTTCTTGGCAGGAGGAGGAGGAGGAGGAGGACGGGAAGGAAGAGAAAGAAGAAAGGGAAGAGAGGGAGGAGGAAGAGGAGAAGAGGGAAGGGAAAGAAGAAAGGAAAGAGAGGGAGGAGGAGGAAAGAGAAGAGAGGGAGGAAAAAGAGAGGGAAGAAGAGGAGGAGGAGGAAAAAGAAGGAACCATGCCATTACATCCCCAACAAAAATCCGCAGCCACGTGAAACAGAAAAGAGGGAATTGACACGGAGAGAATTTGCAAGAGGAACACGAGTGGAAAGAAAAAGAAGAAGAAGAGAGAGAGACGGCCGAGGGAGAGCAACAAAGGCGAACGAGAAAATAAGTAAGGATGAATAAGCAGAAAATAACGGTGAAAATCGGCAAGCGGCCAAATAAGGGAGAAATGAAGAAAGATAAAGAAAGAGAGAGAAAGGAAGAGAATAAGGTAGAAAGAGATGAAAATATGGGAGAAGAGATGAGAAGAAAAAAAACGAGAAAAGGAAAAATAGAGCGGAAAAAAAACAGACTGGAAGGAGAGGAAAGAATAAGGAAAAAGTAAACAAACAAGAGAGAAAGCTAAAAGGAAAGAGGTAAGAAAAAGAGAATTGGAAAGCCAGACAAGACAGAGCCGAATGACAAGAGAAACAAAAGAAACAAAAAAGTAAAGTGCAAGTAAAACAAATCCGAATAACAAACAAACAAACAAAAGAACCAAAACGCCCCAAACGAAGAACAAATAACGGGAAAAGGGACACAAGGAAA
>BOPN01000681.1:150000-152500 GCA_017312705.2 Penaeus japonicus | reverse complement strand
GCACCAACCCCGATCGCCGCGAGCCCACGGATGGGGCAAAATCTTCACCTTCTGAAATCGGACCTTCATCATGATCCTTGCCTGGTTGACTCTCTTCTCCCCCCCCCACCTCCCCTGCAAGATCCCCGAGTCTTCAACTCCCCGGCACCCCTCCCCCTCCCCCCTGCCCTATCGGCGCTGGCCTCTGACAGAGATGACGTTGAAGAGCTTTCTGCTTGTGTCCCCCTCCTCCGTCCTTCTCCCTCCCCTCTTCCCTTGCTCTGTTGCTTTACCTCATTCATTCACATCTGCATCGGTCTGCTCCCTTCCCTTTTGCTTTATCGTCTCGTTTTCTCTTGTTTTCATCACGTGTCTGTTCTTCTCTCTCTCTCTCTCTCTCTCTCTCTCTCTCTCTCTCTCTCTCTCTCTCTCTCTCTCTCTCTCTCTCTCTCTCTCTCTCTCTCCTTTTTTCGTGTCCTGGATTCTCCTTTGTGTCTCTTTCTATTTCCCATTCGCCTCCCCTCTTCTCCCCCCCCCCCTTCCTGCCTCCCCGATTAAGCCGGAGGGGAAAAGGTATCTGGAAGGAGGATTAGCAAAGGGGAGCTTCCACAAAACGTTTATGGCAGCTTAGCAAACGTTTGGCCGGATGCTGACTGCCGCGCATTGTCGCCCATGCCAGCCCGCATTGTGTACCTTTCATAACTCTCTAGCTAATGTATTTTGATATAACTATTACTCAACAGCAAAGTCACGCCCTTTCCCCCCCTCCGTGGTCCCACTACCCACGGGGAATCTATTCTCCGTATGGTGAAATGACGTCTACGTTTATCACGATACGAAAAGACTTAGAGATATGAATCGCCCAGCGTAAGTCCATACGGCTCACTCCCCCTTATGTTCGTGCGAGACTCTGAGCCTAATGATCCCTCTTCTCAGGGAGTCGATCGTTGCTTGGCGTCCTGTTGCTGGCTGATGTCCCTAAGAATGACTTCTTAATCCAGACTAATGGACGGGCTAATGACTGCGTTCATCCCGGGGACAGTCGAGTGAGCGAGAGGGAGGACTCACTGCCTCGACCTCGACCTCGATCCAAACAATCCAGTTCTTCAACGAAGTCAAGATATACGGATCGCGCACACCCCTGGCAGTCGCAAACAAGAGTAATGATTCGCGGAACGATACTGATTACGTCATGGCACACTACCCCTCCTCCCCCCACTCCCCCCCGATTACCATTACTCAAGATTGAGAGATAGCCGCAACTCATTACTCTAGTTGTACTTAACCCTAACAAGCGCAGGGATCCGGACTATAACCCTTTCTGACAATTACAAATAAAATCAGTAATTAAGCCCGAGTGACGAGTCTCCCCCGCGTCCAGGTGGATAATGTATTCATAGGCAGATGGACCTCATCTCCACTTACCGATCCACACCCATCCACATCTCCATACATCATTCGGAGAAACACACGCTCGGGGAGTCGGGGGGAGGGGGGGGGAGAGAGACAGAGAGAGAGAGAGAGAGAGAGAGAGAGAGAGAGAGAGAGAGAGAGAGAGAGAGAGAGAGAGAGAGAGAGAGAGAGAGAGAGAGAATGTATGCATGCATAAATGTATTTATGTATGTATGTATGTATGTATGTATGTATGTATGCATGTCCTTATGTATATATGCATACATGACTATATATCCATGTATGTGTGTATGTGTGCTCATGAGTCAGTACATGTGTATCACTGCTATGAACCGTAAGAAAATGTATACAGATAATATATACAGAGTTAACCTTAGCAAAGGGGGTCAGAAGTGGGGGGAGTCCTCGGATATGCAGAGCAGGTGATTACAAAGACGGATTGGTGCTACAGTTCATTACAGCTCTGACAACTGTACCGAACGAAATCGGTCTCCTATTAAACGCCGGGTCTATATGTGCTTACGTATACAACGACATGCAAATAAGGATTCTGGTGAGGTACTGTACTTTGCCCCGTGCAGGAGGTAGGTACAGTCGTAGGGAGAGAGACGTGTCAATATCGTGTTGTGGTTTTCGTATATGTGTATGTCCCGTCGATGCTAGGTTATACAAAGAGAAAGAAAGTGTTTTTCGAATCTTTTCCTTTCTTACAAGTAACCATTACGTCCCAGAAATGTAGTAAAAAAAGAAACTAAAACTGTCGCCAAAAAACTATAACACTGTTTGGTACTACAACCACCGTTACTACTACGCTAAACACATCCCCCTCTACCCCCCTCCCCCGCCCGCCCCCCTTACTCCACATCTAAAACACAACCTCCTCCCCCCTTCCCCCCCTTTCCCCCCAACCACCAACCGACCTATAGCCCCTCCACCGTACCCCCCACACCTAGGGGTCACGCCGAACTTTTTTTTATTGTTAATTTCATATTCCAACGTAGTAATCCTTTACGACTGTGGTCTTGAGGTCGGGCTGGCGAATGCAGACAGGTCCTCTCCGTCTCGGATCGCTGAATGGAGGAACTGAAATCCGACGGGTATTTCTGTC
>BOPN01000681.1:142500-145000 GCA_017312705.2 Penaeus japonicus | reverse complement strand
AGAGAAAGAAGAAAAAAACGATCCAGTCCAATTACCCAAATTAAACAGAAGTCGCAAGACAAATGGCTAATTAATCGCACAAATTGAAATTGGTTATCTGATGGTCGATCTCCCGCGCGTCCCTTCTGATCGAGGGCGAGCGTGTGTGGGAGGCGACGTCGGAGCAACCTAGCGCGAGTATGACTTTGCAATCGGGTCTTCGCTATCTCAATTTATCTTAAAAATTGCAAATATATATATTTATATATATATATATATATATATATTTATATATTCCCATTCTACTTAGAATTTAGTGACACGAGCAAGATTGTTAAGTTTACGCAAAATAATCGAAATCCGTACGGTTTACAGAAAATATATATCATCAACATACCTAAACCAGATTTGTGATAAAATATCTAAATAAAATAACTATCTATCTCTATACATACATACATACATACATACATCATATGTATATATATATATATATATATATATATATATATATATATATATATATATATATATATATATAAATATATACATATACATACATATATATATATATATATATATATATATATATATATATATATATATATATATATATATATATATATATATATATACTGTATATACATATATATTATTCTTATATGTGTATATATATTTACACACACACACACACACACACACGTGTATGTATATGTGTGTATGTATATATGTATATATATATATATATATATATATATATATATATATATATATATATATATATATATATATATATATATATATATAATCATAATCGTCATCACAATTACCAACAAAACTATCAATAAAACTCTCGCCTATCACACCTACAATAACATCAGCGACAAAAAACGAGAAATCCCGCCAAGACATGATCTGGAGTGACGCCCAAGACACGCCGCTGCGCCACCGATCGTCTGGTGCCACGTTTTTTATTACGTTTTTTTCGCTACGGAAGAAGCCTTTCATGGCATCGCCTGAGATAATCATGAACAATGATTATATGTGTTGAGGGTTGTTTACACGATTGTGGTTATCGAGCCAGAAGCTTGAGTTGTTGTTTTTTTATCACAATAAGGAGAAGAAGCAGCGCGCGTGAGAAGGAGCGTTTGGAATCGCCGCTGAATCACTCCCATAAATAAAAATTATAATCACAACCGACGGCCGATTACCACGCCTTTGCCATCGCACCTGTCATTAGCGTAATTACTATTAATCGCACAGGAACAGCCGAACTACCCATAGCCCTGCATCTATCGCCTCGAAGGGCTCTCCCATCATAGCCCTTCCACCCAAGACTTCCACCCAAGACTTCCACCCAGCATCGCCTCTTACACTACACGGTGTGCAAGTGACGTCACACGGGCGGCTATAAAAAGCACCGACGCTCATCTCCCGCACGGATACTTAAAAGGGGAAAAATAATGAGGCGTCGTTCCTCATTTGCCTCATAATGAGATGCCGAAAGCCATCAAGGCGGCTCATTTGGAATCTTGTTTTACGACGGTGGATCCGACAGGAGCGCACAAGGACTGACGGACGAAACCCGACATCCGGGTAACGCGACCGAGGTTTGTGGTGTGACCTTTTCTCTCGTCTTCGGTGATGCAAGTGTTACTATTGCTTTCAGGCGGGCGTCTCTCTCTCCAGCCCCCTCTCTTCCAGGAGGAGGAAAATCGATAAAAATAGGGGTGAAAATTGGTATATTGTATACCTCGAGGATCATACTCTTCCGAGAAGCCGCGTTTCTTCGAGGGGCGAATCACGCGGCATCCAAGAAGAACTATCGAGAAATCTTGTTTATCGACACATTCTTGGCCAAACTTCCTGTGTCCCGATAAGGAAACAAACCAATACAAAAAAGGTAAAAAAGAAAAAAAAATCAAATAAACAAGACTCGGAAGTTACATTCCACGAGTATATTTAGGAAGAAAAAAAAAAACAGGTTTGAAATATCACCGCGAAAGGTTACGCTCAGCCTCCTCCTCAAACAGTCACGATCTCCGATAAACAAGGCGAGATATTCTTGGTAAGAGAGAAGGGAAGGGAAGGCAGCCAGGACCTCCCCGACGAAGGTGAGGGAGGCTGAAGTTAACCCGTTGCGTTCGCGGGCTGTTTACACTCTTTTCCCCGGGCTGAAGTTTACCTCTTGCAGGGCTCTGGTCTACCCTCGGTTCTTATACCACCTAACATACCTAAACATGGTCCTAAACAAACACACACACACACACACACACACACACACACACACACACACACACACACACACACACACACACACACACACACACACCACGCCCCCCCCCCAAAAAAAAAAAAAATATATATATACATACGCACACATGATAAAAAACACCATACCATCATACCCTTCACATCCTTCCTCTTATAAGTTTCTGTTATTCCTTTCACTCTCTTTCCATCCTTTACATCTTCCCATCACTTATTCTTCTCTTCCCATCCCCCATCACCAAGTCCACCC
>BOPN01000681.1:125000-135000 GCA_017312705.2 Penaeus japonicus | reverse complement strand
CACAAGGTACGGTTCTTCCGCGGCGCCGCTCGATCGGGGACGTTCTTTCTCAGGCCGTGATTGAGGAACCACCGTGCGACGGAATACGGGCAATCAGGGGCGGGGATGCTGCTCCTCGACGGGGAGATGGCCGGATGCAACGCCGCGGAGGTCACGAAGGGCCAAAGTGCAGGTCGGAGGTCGCCAAAGGGCTGCGGGAGGGATGCAGGTCACGAGACCGAGGCAGACCAGGATAGAAAGACAAAAAAATTGGTCATTATCCTTGGAAATGAAGATGATGATAAAAAGTTGGAGAAAAGGTGTTTTTCTGAGATTGTTACAATGGTTAGCGAAAAAAATAGAGACAAAACAGGATAAAGAGACATTATCCAAGGAAACGAAGGAATAAAAATGATTTCTTATCAGATTAGTATAATGATTCGAATAAAAACAAACTAACAGTGGCATACAAAATGCGAAGAAAATATTAACATCTCCGAGGATCTCACATAGAAAAAAGTATATGATAATAAAAATGTATATTTATTCCCAATTAATACAAAACGACTAAAATCCTCTTATTCCTTTAACTGTAAACATAACAGAAGAAAAGGAAACCCCAGAATGGAAAACAATTTACGTGAAAGAAAACCTGGGATGTGAAAACTAAGATCGGATCCAAAAAGGCAGAGATAAGGAGATTGTGAGATGCTGATGAGGCTGATATCAGGTCAGGTAAGGAAGACGGCAGGTGAGGTACACCGACCGGAAGGTGAGCCACAGGGTCACTCGGGTCAGCAGGGGTCACCACCATCATCCAAGACAAACTCCGATCTACAGCCACCTCTTTCTCTCTCCCTGCTGATTTCGAGATAGAAATCTGACATTGTCAAGTGTGGAAGCTGATACCTTTTTTTTCTTTTTCTTTTTTACATACGCGATTGTATGTCCTCTTTCCGGCTCTGAATGAGGTTGTGTTTTGAAGACATTCGACCTCGCTGGCAGAATGACCTCGACCGGATGAAGTGGTAAACACAGGTTACTGTTTGTGGCTAGGGGAAGGGAGGGGAGGGGAGGGGGCAAGGGGAGGGAGCCAGGGGGAAGGGAAAGGGGTTGGAGGAAGGATAACAAGAAAGCCTTGAGAAACGAAACGAAGGAGGAAATCGGCTCTCTGAATCACCGTCTCAATGACTGTTTCCATCACCCCGTTACACTTAATGGTGATTAGTTTCGATTTCACACTATGTAGGTACGCATTTTAAGAACAATATCGAAGGCCGTTTCGAATTGCAACAACGGATATGAAAGTGAATGACACGGGTCTTTCAGGATGGCCTTACGTGAATGAATTAGTATATCATTCCAGGAGCAAGGTCGACGCGACACTGCGACACCAGAGTGAAACACGTTTGTGCGATTCCACCCTCAATATCAATAAAGAATAAGATGTAAATTTCGTCACGCTGCCTTTACCCGTGTATGATATGTATGAGAGCTAACATAACCAACAAGTAACAGAGCCAAAGCTGTTATAACCCCCCTCCCAGGCCTCCCCCCCCCAGGTCCGCACTCCCACTCCCCCAAGTGGGAAAACAGTCGGTATTACATTCCCTACCCTCTGGGCACGCTGGATATGCACCCACTGTGATCGACGTTTTCAATAAACAGGGCAGCGTGCCTTACCCTTCCCACGCTCGCTTTCTGAAACGACCGGTTCCCCCTCGAGGCTGAGACACTAACATCTCCAACCACTCGCTTCGCCTCCACGACGCCGTGATAGTTAAATCTACCTCCACTTCGTACTCCACCGCACGTCGTTCGTTCATGGAAATCAAGTGGTAAACAAGCTACCGTGGACCCTGGACCACGTGTGTGTGTGTGTGTGTGTGTGTGTGTGTGTGTGTGTGTGTGTGTGTGTGTGTGTGTGTGTGTGTGTGTGTGTGTGTGTGTGTGTGTGTGTGTGTGTGAAGTAAGACCAAGAACCGCGACCGATAGACAAAGACTACACTGACAATACACTGCCTCTTCCTCCTCCTCCTCCTCCTCCTCTCCTTCACCACAGGAGCTGCACCCGCATAACAACCTGGGATCAGCCGTGCCTTCAATGCTTGAATAAAAGAAAGAAAGAGAAAAGAGAAAAAAATACTGGAATGAATGGAATAAATACAAAAAACATTGGTACGGAAAAAAAGAGAAGGAAAATAATAGATAACAAAAGAAAAAAAACAACAGAATAATACACAAAAAAAACTTCAGTATTAGAACATACTTGAGTAAAAGCGCCTTGAAAGGAGCACATCCAGTGACAACGAGAGAGGACCATACCAACAAAGAAACAAACAAAGAAATGCGGACGGGCGAGAGAGAGCAGCTAATCCTCCTCGGGGCGAGCTCAGGCTAAGCCAAGGGAGGGACCAGGTAACTTAGGCTCTCGGGATCTGAGACAGGACACTTACCTGCGTTTCCCTGGTCATCAGATCCTTCTTAATGAAAAGGGTCAGAGGGAAAGGGTGATGACCTCTCGGCCTGCTGATGACGTCGACCAAATAATAGACGAAGTATCGAAACGTCTCGACAGAGGAGAGAGAAGAAAGAAGTGAAAGGAAGACCGAGGAACTGTTCACTTCGATGTTGAACAAAGCAACCCGGGCCTCGTGACCACCCACGGGCTTTATGACGCCATCCTTCCCGGGGGTCCCACCACGGGCGTGTGGGCGGCCCGGCGCTGACGTGGGCGACAGGCGTGGGCGCATTACAAGACAGGTGTGACGGGGCGCTTAATCACGGGCGTGCGAGGATGGGCATTTGCCTCGACAACGGGCGGAGTGTTGTAGTGTGTTTTCAAAGGCCGCGTCGACCATCGGCGTCACTCGAGGGTGAGGTTATACATGAGGTTGTCACAGTGGGGGGAGGGGGGGGGGGGGGGGGGGGGGGTGTTAGGGATCACGGCGTCCCGAGGATCGTCGCGTATCCCGAGGTGTCGCCAGGACGGCCCGTGGTTCAGAGAATCGAGCCCGAAGCTCTCTAACCAAGGAGTTCGGCCGACCGGTAGCGCATGGCGGCGAGGGAAAGAGCCGCGAGGAGTTACCACCTCCCCGCTGGACGGCGATCGTCCCACCTTGACCTGCATATGACGTCAGACATTAAGATCCTTATCGCCGTAACGATCCCGGCCGTGAAATACGCCACGCACGCACACTCGCACAGGCCACGAGGGGAGGGAGGGGGGGGGGGTCGTGAGTGCCGATCAATGTGCCACTGAGCCATCTTAGGGCCAGGGGAAGAGGGGGGAGGGGGAGGAGGGGAGGAGGGGTACCAGTAATGCCACCTTGGGTAAAAAGTTAAGTGGGGGAGAGGAGAAGAGGGGAGGGGAGAGGGGAGACTATCACGTACAGGATCTTTGGCTTTGTTCCACCCCGCGTCTCCTTTTTTTTCTTCTTTTTTCCCTTCCTGTGTGTTTTATCTTCAGCCTAAGTTATCCTACATTTCAAAGTGCTTTTTTTTATTAGTAATCCTTATATATTTCCCAGTATTCCCGATACGTACTCAACCATATAACCAATTCATATTAACGTATATCAGTCAAATAATCAAACGTCAAACCATCTATCGTCCCTTCATAAATGATCTAATGAAAAAAAGAAATAACTATAAACAAAATAAAAAAAAGGACATGAACCCAACGAAATAAAATCCTGCATCCACTTCCCTCCAAGCACTAATAGCAACAAGAAACCATTTAACAAAGTAGCGCGAGTCACTATCGAGCGAATTCCCTCACACACGCTCGCTCGCGGCGCGCCACCGTGACCACGTGACCATTGCGTCACAAGGAGCGCCTGTGTGCTGCCTCTTCAGAGCGATGGACCAAAGCATTGATAAACACCAGGAACTCGGCAACCACGAGATATGAATCGCATAAAATGGATTTATTCAGTAATTCATTTGTTATTCACCCAATAATTTATTTAAATGATAATGGTGTTATTTCTAAGCCTACACGGCGGTGGAGGTGTGTGGTCACGGAGGCTCTACTTCTTCTCTTCGGTTTTGGCGCGAAATCGATAGGAAATCTCCCGTCTTGAGGCGACAGTGAGGTAGTGTGGTCGCGTTGACTCACGGGGATAAGGCGGCGCTAATCCGTGAATCAGGCGGGGACACCGATGAGCAATGGCTGGGTTGTTGCGAGCGCATTGCATCATTGCAGCGGCACACTTCAACAGGTACAGATTTCTTTCTCTTTCTCCAACTCATATGAGCCACTGAACACATATGCGTGCACACACACACACACACATACATACACACACACATACATACATATACACACACACACACACACACACACACACACACACACACACATACACACACACACACACACACACACACACACACACACACACACACACACACACACACACACACACACACACACACACACACACACACACACACACACACACACAAGCAAACAAACCAAAAAAGAAATACCAACACACAAAGCAGTCTGCTAAATGAGGCGCTGCATCTGTAATTTCTCCCCGAGTTAATTTATGTTGACGCACTGCTGTAGTTTCTGTCACAATACAATCATTAGCCACGCATGTACGTATGTGTGTGTGTGTGTGTGTGTGTGTGTGTGTGTGTGTGTGTGTGTGTGTGTGTGTGTGTGTGTGTGTGTGTGTGTGTGTGTGTTTTGTGAGCGTCTGTGCACGTGCAAAAAGTGTACGGGCCTGTGTGTGTCAGAGAGAGATAGTCGATCAGACAGAGGAGGGAGGGGGGAGAGGGAGAGAGAGAGACGAAAAAAAACATAAAAAGATCCTAATTACACACAAAACTCCAAAACTTGAGGGGTTATTAGTAATTTTTTGTGTGTCTATATTTTTTTTTACAACATGTCCTTGAAGAGCGGAGAAAAAACGCGGGTTTTTAGAGTGGGCGGCAGGTGCGTTCCGGAGACTGGCTGCTCTGTTCCTCGCCCGCGCTCAATCCACGTGTTGTCTTCACCGTGAATCAAACGCTCAGCCCACGTGTTGCTATCTTCACCGTGAATCAACAAACTGTTTTACTGCAGCGGTGGGGAGTCTGCACGTATCTGGATGCCGTTTCCGGTGTATGGCATACGCAGAATGAATGTTTTGCGAGATATAATGGTTTATGAAATATCACGGCACTGCAGTAAATCATGACGACATAAAATTGCAGTGTCACTGAATCCCATTCGTAGAAAACAAGGAAACCTGGACCTTCTTCAAATAAATAATAATGACCATCTTCAGAATCCGGAGAAAAGAAAACAAAACAACCAGTCACAAGAAGACGAAGGGCATTTGAAAGTCGTCAACCGCCAGCGTTCGTTTTCTTCCCTGCATGACGACCCGGCACCTCGCGTTTTCTTTCGCTCCGGACTGCGCGCTCTTGCAGACGACGCAAAAGAAAATGGAAACGCAAGGCAACAGTTATCACTCGAAAAACGCGCATTTTCATGAGCTGTTGGGTTAATTGCCATGACTATTAAGTATTATGCTGGTAATAGAGCTTCTTGTATTGCGCACTGAAGATCGGAAAGAAGAAAATTAAAGCTACGATTGTTATTTTCATAGCATAGCACGGTAACACATGGAAATACAAATGTTCTAACTGTATTCTGTAGACTGCTTAGTCATCAGGTAGTGATAGAAGTAAAAGCATTAAAAACAGGTGAAGGTGCTGCATAATGCATCACTTGCACATGCATCATAGCAAATTATGGCAAAAGAAAATCAGTAAATCAGTTTCAGCACTTATCATACACAAATAACATTCCCTCAGAGAGCCATATCTCTTTCAGCCTTTGCCGCTCTTCCATACTAAGAGCACTGCATCTTGCATTGCACTGCCTGTACGTCAACAGCAGAAACGACCAATCATAACAATTAGTCGGAGCAAAGTGCTGTATCGCCATCGTCATCAGACCCCGGAGCACAGCACCAGCACCTCGAGTCGCCCCCCCCCCCCCCCCCCCCCCCCTCCGCAAGAACCCCAACACCCAGAACCCTCAAGAAAAACACGCGCATCAGGCTTGGCGAAACACCTGTTTTGCTTCGTGACCTCTGACCCGCCGGAGCGCCTTCGTGACCCCGCTCCTCAGCCGGCCTCACTTACCCAGGACACCTGTGCCTCGCTGTGATCACGTGGCTGCAGCCGGGGTTCGTTAGTGCCTCCCTCCCTCGTCGCTTTGTGGGTCGAAATCGCGGGGTTTCGACACCTCTCGCCGGGCCGCGCGGAATCGGCCTCTGGCCATCACTTTGCTTCCTCGCTGCTTTTAGTCTCCGCACACTTACGTGGCGTACACACACACACACATATGAACACACACACTCATACACACATACTCACGCTCATACTCACACACTCACACTTACACAGGCACACACACACACACACACACACACACGCACACATATATTTATGTATATGTATATGTATATGCATATGCGTATGTATGTATGTATGTATGTATGTAAGTATATGTATATGTATATGTATATGTATATATATATATATATATATATATATATATATATATATATGTATATATATATATGTGTGTGTGTATATATACATGCATATATATATATGCATATATATGTATATATATGTATATATATGGATATATATGTATATATATATATATATAATATAATATAATATATATATATATATATATATATATATATATATATATATATATATATGTGTGTGTGTGTGTGTGTGTGTGTGTGTGTGTGTGTGTGTGTGTGTGTGTGTGTGTGTGTGTATGTATATATATGCATATATATATATATGTATGTATGTATGTGTATATATATGCATATATATATGTATGTATGTATGTATGTCAATATATATATATATATATATATATATATATATATATATATATATATATATATATATATATAGACAGACAGACAGACAGACAGACAGACAGACAGACAGAGAAAGAGAGATCTTTACGTACATAATGAGCATACGTTATATGCATATATATATATATATATATATATATATATATATATAGTGCGCGCGTCCTCGTGTGTATCTGCTAAAGACTCAACCTTTCCAAAGCTGTAGACTTAAATAGGATACTATTCTCACACACCCTTTTGTAACATTTCCTCGGGTGGCGCTCTTGACACCGATATTGTAGTGTGCCACCTGCCGGAGCGGCTAATTAGCGGTGAGGCCGGAACAAGACTTCCTGGCAGACACAGGTGTCAGCCTTCCTCTTGCAGGTATTCTCACTGCCTCACAATTGCCGCCCGGAGGATGACAAGGAAAACCGTTGCCAAGGCAGATGGCGCGATAAATACACCAGGAAATGCTTATTGTCCATACTGATTCCTCTCCTTCTGAACGCTAGTTTTACTCCCACTCTTCGCTTAAGGATCTCTCGAGTGTTAGAAACTGCTACCCGCTGCTAGCTCTCCTCCCCCCTCCCCCCCTCGATCCTCACCCTTTGTTAACAGCATAATCTGGGGCGATCAGCGAGGGCGTGGCGCGCCCACGTCCCTGTCTTTCCTCAATACGAATCCTCAGTCGATCCAGATCCTGCTCGGCCGCGTCGCCTCCTTCGGCACGTCCGAGGCGTCCAATTAAGAACTATTAGGTGGACAAAGGGTTAGGGCGGCGTCCCCGACACACCTGCTCGCTCGCTCGCTCGCTCGTTCTCGTAGCTCTCGTAATGGCGGGGCGGATTCTGCTCCGGCCGGGGCGACGACGGAACGAGGCTACTTGAGACCGAATGATAGTCCTCCCCTAATTGTTACATGATTCATCGACGGCTACATCGAGTCCTCCGCCTACAGCTCGGGGAGTGCGACGGCAATTACGGGTCGTCGAGGTATGGAGAGGCGTAGCGAGGTAGCGACGTCCAGGACTCGTAAACTTTTATTGTGGGCGTCGCATTAATCCCGTCGTAAAGGCACGGCTGGCGGGGCTGTTTCGCGCCTCGCTCCTTCTTATTTCAGTTTTTATTTTTCATTCAATTGTGTTCTTAATAGCTAGTACATCGATGCCTTGATGAAAGTGGTAGATGAACGTCGGTCGGAATACCACTTGCCAAACATGGATCAATGAAGCGCCGTGCAGGTAAATCATGTTATTCCGGGTAAACCTGTGACCCTTAACGCCTTCAATATTCTCCAATATTTTACCTCCTTGTCTCCTTCCTTCTTCCAATACTCTGAGCTCGACAATGGCCGTGCGTGACTCCTAAATCATGCCACCAAAGAATGACTAACTGTTCTCTAAACGCGCCTTAAGCTCACAAATCAATCAAAGATAATCAAATCAACCACAAAAAAAAACAAAAAAGAACAACAACAGATAAGCAACAGATGAGGCGGCGCTCCATCTCCCTCGCCATTACATCCCCGCCGATAAATCTCTGCCGGCGGAGGTTTTACCAAATTATCAATCCTCCCCCGAAATGCTGATTGGTTTCGTCCGTAATAGGCATGGGCATTAATAAAACGGACCCGTAGGCGACGCGGATGACAACATGGCGGACGCGTCGGGTAGGGTCGCCTGGCATGATGACGTCTCGTGCCACATGAAGCTCCACCTCCACCTGTGCCTCCACTTCCACCTCCTCCCCCTCCACCGGTGTCTCTCCCGCTCCTCTCCCCTCCGGCCTGGCAGGAGGGAGGGACGAGGCGGGACGTGGCGGGACGCGGCTCAGGGAGGGCTGGCTGGCGGTGCCCTGACGTGATCACATATTACGTTGTCATAGCCTCTTCACAAAGGACGACAGCGCCTCACGCCAACATGGTTCTCTCTCCCACCCCTTTCTCTCTTCCTTTCATTGTCTCTGTCTCTCTCTCTCTCCTCCTCCACCCCCATTTCTCTTCTCCACCTCTCTCTCTCTCTCTCTTTCTCTCTCTCTCTCTCTCTCTCTCTCTCCCTCTCTCTCTCTCTCTCTCTCTCCCCCTCTCTCTCCCTCTCTCTCCCTCTCTCTCCCTCCCTCTCCATCCCTCTTCCTCCCTCTCTCTCCCTCTCCCTCCTTACTCATGCAATTTAAAAGCTGTGCATGTAATGATACCGTAAGCACTTAATGACCATGCAAGTTGATTTAAAAAAAAGTAAGTAAGCTGTTCCCAATACTCTTCGTTTGGATTTGAGATAACAAAAAAACGACACGACAACACACACCAATACGATATTGAAAAATGCAGATCATAAATAAATGTAAATAAAATGTAAATAAATGTAGATCATAAATCGTCAATTAAATCGGCAATAATGCATATATATCTAAGCATGAGCGCGATGAGAGGGTACCGAAAACTCTCTCTAGTCACATCGACAGTAATCATAATTTCGTTAGTGTTGCAAATGCATGGCATAAAATCAATAACACTAGGTGCTGTTTCGGAATTCATTTTCAACCACAGGAATGTGACCTTCGCCGCACTTGTGTAACACCTGTGGATATATAGTCACAGGTGTATCGTCTCATTACGTAATCAACCCTCTTGTCAACATAAACTAAATATTCGGTTATGTGTGTTTCTGCTTCTAAATTAACTGAATATTTGTTGTTATTAAGAAAAAAAAAATATATATATATTACAACGATAAGTTTCTCACAGGCACATAGAGACACTTATCTACTTGACATCGTCCCGCAATTTTCTTTACTTTATCTTAAAAATACATATATTCATATATTTCAACACGTGGCCTCGCGAAGTAATAATCTCAATGAATTTACTTCCTACAGTCAAATAGAATTTATACTTTATATTACTGACGATCAACTATATCAAAAACTCTCTTAGTTCAAGTACCGTGACCACTCATGGCAGACAAGGATAGCAGTGAGTGTACATCATGCGCGCACATGCACACGCACAAACACACGTGTGCGCCCATTTACACCAAGAAACAGAAGATATCACAGTAACACTTTACTTTTACTTTATGCTTACACTCCTATGATTTAGTTTAGAAGTGTACACACGCTTAATGCTTC
>BOPN01000681.1:112500-120000 GCA_017312705.2 Penaeus japonicus | reverse complement strand
GGCTATATATGCTCTTCTAAGTAGGGAACTGAAGGAATCCTTAGACTTCCAATGTACCCGGACGCGTACCCAGCTCGGCGTGCTAGTGCCCTGACGTGTAAAAAGTGCGTTCATTTCTCACTAAGATAAATATTGCTAACTCTTACTCGAAGACAAAAGCAAGTGAAGGGAAGAACGTATAATGAAATTTACATGAAAATATCTGCACATAATAAATTATAACACAACTAATTAAACCAACAGTGCCCTAAATACCCACAATGGAAAGAGACAGAATCCCTCACATCACCGATACGGAACAATTTAATGCATTTCCAATATAAAGCTTAAAAAAAACGCGCCTATTCAGCTGCGTACAACTTCAAAACGTAATCAAGGGCAGGGCAATTTTACGAAATTATACCGTCATGATTACGTTACATGTTATTAATCCCTGTGACGAGTCAGACGGGACATCATCATCTCTTATTAGTAAATAAGAGGGAGGGGGGAGCAGAAAATAAGGAGGGAGAGGGAGAGGGGAGGGGGGGAGGGGGGGAGGGCGGGAGGGAGGAAAGGGGGATGGGGAGGGAGACAGGGAGAAAGAGAAGGTGAAAGAGAGAGGGAAAGAGAGGGAGAGGAAAGGAGACGAGACGAGACAAGAGATGAGGAGAGGAGAGGGAGATAGAGAGGAGAGGAAAGGAGAGGAGACGAGAGAAGAGAAAAGAAGGAAAAAGAGAAGAGAAAAGAGGAGAAAAGAAAAGAAATGAGGAGACGAGAGAGGGTTTGGTCGAGGAGAGAAGCGGAGAGGAAAGAAGACAAGCAAGAAAAAAGAAGAAAGGAGAGGATAGAAGAGAAGAGAGGAGAGAAGAGGTTTGGTCGAGGAGAGGAGAGGAGAGGAGAGGAAAGGTAGGGGGAGGAGGGGAAGAGCGTGAAGGCCGTGCGTCTGCACGTGCAGGACATGAGGCGCCGCACGTGGTGTCGCGCGTGCCCATCGATCCCGTAAGTACCACCACGTGTTTGTGATTGGCTTTATTACCGCTGATCAGGGGATTATGGCTAAACTTTTTGACCGAACCTGCAGGTGTCCAGGTGTCCACTTCCGCCATGCTAGTGTGTGTTTGCGCTTGATCACCGTTTGCCCGTGGGTCAATGGCGAAGGTTGAACTCTCTGCCATATCTTGATTGCAATATATCGTACGACGTTTCTCTTCGTGCAATTCAACCTAGAGCTTATAATTCAATGTAAAAACAAGAATCTACCAATATCATTCACCAAGCATCCACAGCACCCCCTTCCCCCACCCTCCTTATTAAAGTATCGTGATGATAAAATAATCCCCCTTCACGATATGCCGTAACCTGCACACTCGACTGGAAGGATAATAACCTGTAACGAGTACATATTGATCATGGCCAGAGGAACAAAGGGGCTACAGGGGGCTGCACACCACGGGAGGCGGCGCGGCGCGGTGGCAGGGGTCGATTGGCGGTGCTACGGCCGCTCTCTTAACCTTATTAACTGTTTTGCATTTCACGGGATCGCATTAGTTGCACGACGGGTACGACCTTCATTCCATATCCATGCAATTTCGTCGGTATTGCGGCATCGTGTTCAAATAATGCTCCGTTGATAATTCATAACTCGGGTGAAATAACAACCGCGCATCGATACTAAAAATTGCTTTGGTATCACTACTGTCAAGAAATACTGAGGCCTGTATAACAACAACAACAACAAAACTACGCTAACTACAAGGGACTACAGCAACAATGAACCTGTTGAGTTGATTAAGACTACGAGGATCCTGCAGGTGAGAGCGCTATCCTGCAATGAAGCGAAATCAGCTCACGCTTGCCTGCACAACTGGCCCACGTCCAGTCCGATAGATCTTAATTAATACGTAAATAATTAAGTAGACAGACAGGCAGGGGGAGGGGTGGGAGGGCGGCCGATGCAGAGGGGTTGGGAGTGGGGAGGGGGGGAGAGGGGAGGGGGGATTCCGCCCTGTGTCTGGTATGAAGTCGATTAATAAAGCGGTATCTGGCCGATACAGAATCGACACTAGACGACGGCAACTGCGGCTCAGATAGATGGCGTTAGACTCTCTTGCATTGCTTGTTGTTCAACGGGAAGGTCTTGTGGTTCTCGTATCTATAGATTTTATCCAAGTGTTGTCCTCAAAGTAAACGCTTAGGAGTGCTGTTGATTATTAGCTCTTTCATAGTGGTATAGAATCCTCGCAGAATTTTGCGAATAATATAATTGTGTCATTACTTCCAACTCATACTAACTCACTTTATATATTGTCTTTCGTAATTACCTGAAATGTCAAACATGTCGGAAATTTTCATATAGCAATGCATATATACTTAGATGAACACCCGTAGTCCTACACCCACACCCACTTCAAAAATGTCGAATAATCTGGAGTCCGCGGCGAGATGAGATGTACCCTAGACGTACTCACTGAGCAAGGCAATGCAACTACATAGATAAAAGACCAGACAGTTCACGATGCGTTAGCGAGACAGTTCGCGTGTGCCGAAAGGGTCAAGAGAGCCCAGTGCGAGGCAAGAGCTGAGGCAAGAGCTCTACCCAGTGACGCAGTGTGCTGAAAGAGCGCGGCCGTGGACAGAGCACACCTGACGATGACAGGATCTGACCACGTCACGCAGATAAATGATCACGACGCACCTGCTGGTCACCACACCCTGCACCGAGCGCGCGATACCCTCCTCGCTATGTCGGCATCGCGGGGTCCCTGATGTGATCGCGACCCCTAAAATGCAACGCGAACGGCTCTTTCGCCCCCGGTAAATCTACCTAGCTATGCGGAGGCGACAAGCGGCACCGATCAGGATTATAAATAACATCAACGGCGCGCGTGGTGGGCGTGTGTTACCTGCGTTGACCCCGGACGACTGGTAAAGGGAAGTCTATGGCGTATTTCCGTATGCTTCACCATATGAAAAAAAGCAATTCGGGGTAAAATACCATCCTTATGGGGACTGACGAAGGAAATTAGTTCTAACGTTAAAGTGATTTTAGACACAAATTCTATTTTTAAGGAAGAAGACTCGTTCCGCTCGGTATGTTACGCAGAAACTTCTCAACTTCGGAACTTCTTTCTCCTACGACCCCGAACCTCCTCCCTCCTCCTCCGACAGCATTCACACTCTTAAAACACAAGGTCCTGCACCCAAAAGCAATCCCAAAGCCTTCGGTGAGATCTGCGTCTTCCTCGGACCTTGCTGGCTTCTCCTTCTCACGATCTCTCTCACTCCAGAATCTTCCCACGCCCGTCGTTCCACACTTAGTTCATTGTGGCCGACAGCACCGCCGCTGCGTCCACGGCATCGAGGGGGGAGGGGGAGAGGGAGAGGGAAAGGAGGGGGGTGCACTAAGAGGATCTTGCGACGTCTTTCGTCTTTCTCCCGCAGCCAGCCGTGACTCTGCTCACCTTCCCATCAAAAGGGTTATGTTGTTAGACCTAATCCCCATGTGCGCTGTTTCCTCAATGACTCAGACCCCGTTATTATGCTCCCCCGACTTTCATATGCACAATCCATAACCCGTAATGATCTTTCCCCGGCAGCTCATCTGCCTCATCCCTCATTCAGACGAAAATCAGGACGAACAAATCGTTTTTGTTCCCGGCGACGCCACATCACCTCGAGGCCTGCGACCGAGACTTTGTTGAGTCCACCGATTCGGGGTAACACGGGACTTCTCGGGAGGCTGGTTTGCAGGAGAGCAAAATCATTGCCGCCATCCTCGCAGTGAGCATCATCTTCCCGAGGAGCGACATCTGCGTACTCGTATCGCCACAACGCGAGACGGGAAGGTCGGGCAGCATTTGGCCTGACCTTTGTCGACCTTTCCCTACATAAACAAGTGTAACGACCACGTCTAATTACCTGCTTAGCCGACCACACAGCTTGTTCAGTTGGAGGTGTATGCAAATGTTATGCTTTACGTGAATGGATGCTGGAGACTGAATGAGCCGGGTCTTTTGTCAGGATGTTCAGTACTCTTTCTGAAGGAATAATCTTCAAATTTCCTCTAATCACCTTTCTTTCCAGAAAACAAACAGACGCAGACGGATGCTAAGCGGCAGCCTACAGACTCCTTATCCCCGGGACATTAGGGCTCTCGACCCATCACCCAACAGAGGAAGAAGGCCAAAGAAGCAAGCATGATCACCCCCGCGAGTTACGACAATAACAGATGATAAAGGTGGAGGCAGAAGTAGTCATTTTCGCTTAACCTCTAGCATGTGATGGATCTGTGGGATAACACTGTCTGTACTAATTACCCTTTCTTATTTTGTGCATCCGGGATACATTAAGGCACACAACTAAAGACGTTCTGCTGCTACAACCACCCAAGGCAAATAATCACAACGAGGAACAGCCATTCGTCATCACAAGTATACCAGATCTTATCAACATACCCACACTTGGCACCCCCGTATAATCATAGCTAGGGCCATCACCTGATACTACCTGGTGCTCCAGCTCTTCCCTAACCCCATTCTTATCATCTTTTATCACCCAATTCTTGAGCCTGCGAAATGCATCTCTCATAAACTTAAGACATTGAACACAGCGATGTACTCGTCGCCGGGTCGCCCCGTCAAGCCGCGTCTCCACACGAGCATCTTCGATTCCCTCAAAAAAGAAAGAAAAAAAAAGATAATTGTTGCCTAGCTCTAACACATTCGTCCAAAGGATGAGCAGAAAACCAAACACGAACCACAGCGAGTCCACAAAGCGATGCGGCCCGAGGGAGACGTGAGCGGATCGGCAATTAGGCATCGCATTACTCCACAATCTGTTCACAGCTCCCTTATAAACCCCAATAGACGACGCCTTCTCAACGAGAGGGCAAGATATTATAGCATCTGTGGAGCTACTAAGCCTATCACAGACCGAGGCGGCATGATTATTACTTGTGCTGTGAAGGGCTGGCTGGTCCAGGCGCCATATGTGACCATGTTTGTATGAAAGGGGGAAGGGGGGAAAGGGGGGGAGAAGGAAAATGAGCAGGGGGGAGAGGGGGAGGGGCATGGTAATGATACAGTTTGTCGACTGTCTGGAGTCAACTAACGCACATACATATCACGCAAGGGTCTAGCGTCCCTTTGGTGGTATCGTGGTCACAGATATTTCTTTAGATACCTATTTAATACCAATCATTTTCTTGATGATTACACTGACAAAACGCAACAAAATCCATTCCTTAATTTCCCGCAATATTTCTACACCTCAGCTGTCGATCTTAAGTGACAATAAAAAAAAACTGAATTTCAGGGACCATCCATTAATGTCGTCTGCAAGATCTTAGCCAGCACAAAAGAAACAGTCACACTCAAAATCCAATCCTTTTTTTTCCTCATTTCCAGCAAATGACGAAAACCGACAAACCTGCTGACTCCTACGATGAATCGTAAAAATACCACTTAGGTAATGTATTACTTCGAGACATTGGAACGGATTCGAAGAGAACACCTCGTCCTTCCTCCTCCTCGCCCTTATGCACACCGACCCTACGGACGATTTCCCCTTACCTTCGCGCTAGCTGCTGGCGATCGCATAATCGGAAGGCCGAGATAAATCATGGCGTTGAGCAAGATCAGACTTATACAGATATTACAGATTACACGCGGCTTCCAATTAGCTGCTGCGGAACAAATGAGTAATTAGTCCACGTTCAATAAAGAGAGCAGTTGTAGTTCGCGATACAAATTGCAACTTCAACGAGCAACGATGCAAAGAAAAAAAACAAAGCTCCGCCGCTGTTGCTAAACGTCCCTTCCTGAAGTTGCACTTGCAGATGACAAGGCTCGGGTCTACGCAGCATCTCTTGTGTTGTTATTTTTTCTTGCATGATAGGGTCCTTTCGAGCCATGCGGATAAGCTTGTCTTTCTCGCATACAAAACGTTGAAACTCCTGTTTCTTTACAGCTGAGCCGTCTTCTAGCGTTTGAAAATCTTGCTCCCTCACCCGACCCCGCCCACAACCATAACAGCCGGCCGATGCAACCGAAAATCATCGCCCTTTTAGCCTGCAGCCACGACGCTCCCTCTCGCTGGACCAGCAAGGGGTGCAAAAGGACCCCCGTCTCTCCTCCCGCCACGCTTCTCTCTCTCTCTCTCTCTCTCTCTCTCTCTCTCTCTCTCTCTCTCTCTCTCTCTCTCTCTCTCTCTCTCTCTCTCTTTATCTCCAACTATCTCCATCTCCATCTCCATCTCCATCTCCATCTCCCTCTCCCTCTCCTTTCCTCCCTATCTCCCCGTCCCGCTCTCCGCCAAACACAACCACAGACACGCAAGCAAACGACTCGAGGTTAAATCTGAATCCCGTAATCCACAAGCAATGATATCCAACACTAAAGCAAAAAGTTCAATGAAATGAAGAGAATCCCAAGCCATAAAACAGATAATCGACGCAACTGTCCCACGACACACGACGACAAGGACGTGCACAGGAACGACGACCGGGCGAAGGACGCGGCCAGGAGGTCTCACCCGCGATGGTCGTTGCGGCCGACCCGCGGCAGATGGCGTCGTCTGCAGAGGCTGCAGCTAACTGAAGGTCGTCTTTGTTTATTCCTTTAACCTGTAGATGCCTCCGTTGCAGGTCTGAAGACTCTCTCTCGCCTCTCGCGAAGTGCTCTTGTGGTTTGCGGTTCCGTCTCTGTCTTTGTCTGTCTCTTTGTCCGTGTCTTTCTATGTACATATATACACATGCATAAGCACACACACAGACACACGTACATAATCACAAAGAGGGAGAAGGAGAGAGGGAGAGATAGAAAGATAGATAGATAGATAGATAGATAGATAGAGAGATAGAGAGAGAGAGAGAGATAGATAGAGAGAGAGAGAGAGAGAGAGAGAGAGAGAGAGAGAGAGAGAGAGAGAGAGAGAGAGAGAGAGAGAGAGTTTGCGATTGTGTGTTTGTTTATGTGTACGTTTATGTGTGTGTTTATGCGTGTTCATGTGTATGTTAGTGTGTGTTTACATGTGTTTATGTGTGTCTCTATGTATATCTATACCAACGCACATGTGTGTCTGTATGTTCGTCTGTACGTGTACTCGTGCATAAACAAACACAATAAAAGAAACACTCACAAAAAATGACATTATCCAAAAACTTCCAACGCAATGCATAAACCAAGAAAAAAAATATATAAATGAAGTTACATACAGAAGAAAACCCCCTAAAAATAAAACACGAAGCGATATTCAGCCACGATGTCTCATCAGCTGAGTCGAAGTCCTCAAGAAAACAAAACAAATGCGAGTAGCGAGGCGTCCGAGGGCTGGTGGTCCTACAGGAGGGACGGAAGACGATAGGAAAAGGGATAATTTGATCCAAAAGGAATTAGAATAAATTGGTAGTCCGTTTCCCTAGAAGATTAGGAGGGATTAGGGAGGGGGATTCGTTTTTTTTCTTCCTCGGGGGTAAGGTAATAGTTATCCTTAATGTTCTAAATAGCAGGTACTCGTAAC
>BOPN01000681.1:95000-105000 GCA_017312705.2 Penaeus japonicus | reverse complement strand
CAAGTCCTCGGGCATTAAGCGAAGTGATTTCAGCTCTTGATGGATGCTGTTTAATGGAATGCTCTGCGCTTCATTAGTGACGGATTTTCCTCGTAATTTGCGTTGATTGTAATAACTAATGACCGCCAATAAAGTCCATGCGGGTTTGAAAACACGAAGTAATTTAGTGCAATAACACACGTCAGTCACGCGGAGCCCCCTGCCAAGTGTGTATAAATAGATGAAATATCTGGCCTTTTTAATAACATTCACTTAGAGAGAGCGCTAATGTAATACATTTACCCGCGGGTTCGTACGCATCGCCACGCGGACATGGCCAAACCGTGCCAAAGGGACACTGGATATTCTTTAGGTAATGGGAGAAGAAGAGGGAGACAAGGAAGAAAATAATCCATTATTTTCACTTTCCTGATTGCGATTTTAATCTCAATTCTGAGACTCCCCTGTGAGACATCTGTATCGCTGATATCTTTGTTTTTTTTTTACCTTTTGTTCTTTTTTTTGGGGGGGAGGGTCAAAGTGGATACTTTTTTATCTATAACTTTGTATCGGCGTCCACAGCGCCTTCTGTTACAGTTACGAATGTATCTTGTTTCTTATGTGATATTGAAACTGTTGCATTTCATAGGTTTAATTTGCAGATGTAGTGTAAGGTTTCATTTTCAAATTATGAAAGAAAATAAATATTTCCACAAACGCAAGATAGAATAAGATATGCTAGTTATGTTATTTAAATATCTTACATTGTCATTTGTTTCATTCTCTTTCACATATAACCTCTTCTCTTTTACACACAACCTTGTCCCACACTACGAAATGAACAAATACAAACAAACAAAAAAACATTTCTGTTCAATCATAAAAGAAACACGATACTTTTTTAACTGTAACAGAATCCTCTTTCTAAAGACCTGTTAAACTCACGCATTCTGCACCAGAAACCTCTATCATACCACACACTGACTCGGGTTCATCACACAATAGTCTCGAATCCCTTTTAAATGACCTCCTTAGTGCCTTTATACATTCCTGCATACCAATTACACCTCCGACGCTGCCCAACAGACCCTCCTCCTCTTGGGATTATCAACAGTAAATCAATTCGCTCTATCTATCACCAGACTATGCTTTAAAAGCTCTTTTATGAGGCCAACTGGCACAGAAAGGCAATTCATGGAGTGGAAAAAATATATTACCACGGAGTCCCATTTGTGAAATGAATGTATTTAATTCTTGATGAGTGATAAATGATGCTACGGTGCTAGGATATTAGGCCTCGCTCTTGTTCCAAGAATTGTTCACATTTTTATTCTTTTAAAGTTAAAAAAAGGGTTTCAGGCGTATGTCAGAAACAGCAAACACAAGATAACAATTCGAATCTATACCTCAGTAGGCAGAACACTTATCAACGCCGCTGTCGGATCTGAACGAAAGTCTTTGAGAGGTTCCCCGTGTTCTTTAGCAGCACCGACCCGAACGCGACATCAATGGGTCGGGAACAGATGAGTTTTGTGGCTTCAGGAAGCTACTTACGATATGCTAATGAACCCCCGATGCTTCCAAACCGCGAGATGACATTATAATTTATGTTTTCGGGAGGAGAGGGGAAAAGGGGGGAGGGGGGGAAGGTAACAACCCAGTTTGTTAACATCCAAGGGCTTCATGAAGTCATTTGAGGGTAAGTCCGAGAATGGAACTTGTCAATATTCTTGCTTTCGAAAGAGTATAAGCAAACCGTATCACAGACTTCATCATCTCTTACAACATGCAAAATTTTCTAAATTCTCCCGTACTTGAAAAGGCTTCTAACCTTTATTTATGGATTATTAGAGACGATATGTTATTCAATATTTCCAACGGCATTTATCACACACAATTTATTACCCATCAAGTGCATCATTTCACCCTTTCTCTCCACCCTTTCTATTCCTTTTGTCCCTATCCTTCTCCCTCCCTTCCTTCTCTTACGAGTTACTACGCCGGTACTACCCTATTCAGTGGCAGGTAAACCTTCACGATAACCATTTCTATTCCTCTTCTCTTGCCCGAGTTGTGGCACCTGAAAAATGACTCTGAATAGACACTGGTCCCCTGGTGGATGGTACGTGTGTGGTGGCAGGTGGCGGAGTGGCAGGACAGAGACGGGGAGGGGGGAGAGGGGGAGGGTGAGGGTGATGGGGGTGAGTGTATAAACCGGTAGTACTCTAGCAGGAAGGTAGTCTCATGAATCGAGGAGCAACAGGTATGTTGGTATGTAAAGGTTATAGGAGTAACTAGAGCATTTTTCTCCTTTTATGTGTCTCTAGATGGTACTGATGGCTAGTAAAAATATTTGAGGTTCAATAGACAATGATATAGAGCTACAGCGCAATGAATAAGCAATATATATATATATATATATATATATATATATATATATATATATATATATATATATATATATATATATATAAAATCAAATTATAAAGAATAAAGGAAGTTTCGACGCTCCCTCGTTATCCGAAAGAGTCGAAAAAAAACTCCTTTAGAAGAGTTTATAATGAAAAACATGAATATACCACAAGAAAATAGTGAAAATAGATTCGACACCCCCCCTCGACACTGGAAAAACGAACTCAAACGGAAGAGCTGATAATAATAGAAATATCATACCAGCGGTTTAATATGAGGAAGAAGGCCTTCTAAGCGCATCGGAGGGCCACTGGCACAGAGCACAGCCATCCGTCAAGCAGACGTCGTGTTCCCAGTCCGCCTCCACCACGCCCCTTCGGATCTTATCTCGAGGCGGGAAAAGGAGGTAGAAAGTAGAATGGCGTTTCTACCGCTCTCCTGCTTTCCCCCCTTCGCCCGCTAATCGCCTCGCGCTTATTTTTAACTTCCTGGTTTCTACTGATTATCCAAATTCAACCGCTTTTGTCATGACGCCGGACACTTGCCACTGCGCAGGTTGGTATCGCTTCGTTTATTTTCACCGCAAATTGCGCTTGGTTATTTCCTCCTGTTTACCCGCTCTACTTACTTAGTCTAATGGTTCTAGCATATTAAGAACCTACTCGGAATGTCTCTGGTTACTCCCCGGCGATTATAAGCCTACTTTGCCGCCTTAATAGTCCAAAAACACGCTATTGATACATACACATTCACACGGGGAAAATGTCGCCCGTTTATTTTCACCGCGTCAGTGACCGAGGACTCGAGGAGACACGTCGAGTCGTCCTTCACCCTCCAGCTCTCCTCCTGCTCTCGTCCTCCTAATCGCCTTTGGGACAGCAGGCGATCGGCCGTGAATACTAATCCTAACTCAGCTCAGCCTTAGCGGAGATGGTGAATGTAAACCGATAATTTAAAGCGCTGGTCACCTCGTTCGAGCCGCGATCAATCAATCGAAAGCATTTACCGGACCGGTTCTATTTTTTTCTTTTTTCAAGCGCGGTTCTTCCAATAGCGTCCTGTAGTCAGATAGATATAAGATAAACAAAATCTAACGAGATTTTCAATCTGATAAATGAAAGGCTTAGCGCTCCGAAGCGGTATCAATCTCCAATAAAAGAAAAAAAATATATAAGTCTCCGTAAAATCACACAAAAACATCCTTTATAGGAAGACCACGAAGACATAAATAGAAAGAAAATCGGAGCTCAATGAACTCCGTTTTCTGTTGCGACGGCCGCGCACCTGGTCCGTGTTATCTCAGGCTAGTCCTTGGTCGGGATTATGGCGTCCGTGTGCAGAATACAGATGATGTCGACTCGGTGAGCTAGAGTAAGCTCAGCAAAGGTCAAAACTATTAATTACAAATCAAGGTGTGACCCTAGGCGCCTCACCTGTCCTAAACCATGATGCTAGCCGGACTTTGGACGCTGGATAATGTATCAGTCTATGTGATATCCTGGTTGCACTGCACTTTATGTCCTTATTATCATTATATCAAAATTACTTGCAACATTGTTTGAGTACCATAAGAGTAAGTCTAATTCATACATTTTATTTCAAACTCGGAACGGACTTACCGAAACACAAGTGTCATTCCATAAGTTTCTTCGCAAGTTACACTCTGACTGATCTCTGCTTTTCCCTGGAGTGCAGTTTTCGGTCACTGACCTTCGCCTGCGTGTGTGCAGACCATTCCAACATGAAACCGACAAAGACAGTCACGGCCGAGACGATAGCCCCTCGCGTGCATCATTTTCCTTTCTTTCTCCATTCTCTTTCGGTAATTCGCTGCTCGTGCATCGACTCCCTCCCCCCCCTTGTAAACAACGCCTGGCGATGCGGCGCTCGGTAGCCACAGGTCACCCTTTCTCCCGGTTCGCGGCGCGTGACGACCCCCCGAGAGACCGGCCGCGCCCACCGGGGACGTCGTGACTGCCCCCGGTGCGCCACGCCCGCCCCAGTGACCAGGCGGGCACGTGCCCTCTCTGACCTCCCTTCCTACTACTGCGATGACCGCCCCGCATACCCAGGGCTCTAGGACCACGCCCATAGCAGTGAGCAGGCTGACACGTGCCACACCCGCTCTCCGCCCAAGGTGACCTACCCGCGGCATTCCAGGTCAGGCAGTCGGTGTCAGGAGGACCACGCCCTCAGCCAACTCATCACACATGCACAATGGCCGACCCTCCTTCGCCTGCAATGCCCTTGCCAATACAGAAAGCCTCGTTTTGTGCGAGTGGCTTTTCATGCTGTCAGACTCGTCAGCCTCTCCTCTATAGTCTGCATGTCACCGTGCGCCTTATCTTCCTGAAGATCGAACTGACGAGAACAACCGAGTTCATCTTGTGAACATTCTCACAAAAATTAACGATGTCATTTCTCAGTTCGGAGGGAGGGAAGAAGGGAGGGAGGGGGAGGGGGGCGCAGCTCATTAGCCAGTAGATAAGTTCGAGATGGAGACTGTGGCAACGGCTCTCACCATTGATCACCACAACTCGCGTCCCCCCACCGAGTCCCGATGCTTAGTGGGAGGGCCGCGGGGTTCCTGTGACCAACGGGTCGTTTCTCTCTCCCCCACCTCCCCAAGGACTCCCCCCCCGGTCCTGGCTGGTGACAAAAGAGGAGCCTAAAACTTTGCAAGGACTCGTGGCGAAGCACAACCCACAGTGTCAGGCCAGAGGACCCCGTGGCTTCCCTTTGCCATTTCGAATCCCAGGCTCCGTCTTCCGTTGAAAAAAAGAGAGAGAGAGAGAGTGAGAGAGAGAGAATCGTAGCATCCAAGCACAAAGGGGAAACCATTAGAATTCACGAGATAATTGCGATAGCGAGAGATATTATCCAGTCAGAACAATAACGTACGGTTCAACCCGACCACCGGATAATTATATGGTGTCGCGAACCTACGTGATGCTGGCGTAAATTCTGGCGGTTGGGATGAGCGTGTGAGTGTGGTGATGCTGTGTGGTGAAGTGCAATTGTTCAATGGGCGTTTTGTGGTGTGCCATGTCCGTTTGATAAGTGGATGAGTGTCTGCGGTATTAACCACCGGGAATTTTATATGGCGTGAGGTGTTGGCAATGTAATGTTAATTAGACAGTGGTGGTTAATGTGGTTTATTTATGAAGAATGTGTGATAAAGAGCTATAAGAGGCGGGGAAAATGTATAAGGTAGAATATTGGAAAATAAGAAACAGCAATAGCAACAAATAAAAAACACAAAGAAAGTAAAAAGAGAAAAAATAACAAGGAAAGTAAAATAAGATAAAAACACAAAGAAAGTAAAGAGAGAGAAAAAACAAAACACAAAGAAAGTAAACATGAAGAGTAGAAAAACGAAAAATAGAAACAGCAGGAAAACGAAACGAAATCTCATGCTAAAAAGGCCATAACGAGAGGGAAAAAATCCAGCCATTCACTCTATAACAAGTAAATCTAAGACAATACAAGGACAGTCCGTGAAAAGGGGGGTGAGGGGGAAGGGGGAGGGGGGAAGGGGAAGGGGAGAAGGGGGGAAGGGGAAGAAGAAGGGGGAAAGGAGAAGTAGGGGGAAGAGAAAGGGGGTAAGGGGGGAGGATATAGGGTGGGGAGTGTAGGAGGACCCAGGGACAAAGTGACGGTGGCGCTGGGGTTGTCTTCATTAACGAAGGACAAAAGGCTACGTGTCCTGATTACCAGTTACGGAGATTAGCTCTCGCGATGGATGGCTCCGAGCGCCCTCCGGACCGAAGACGTCGAGTCGTTTTTTTATTTCCTATTTTTATTTAATTCATATCCAAGTCTTGAGAATGGAAAAAGTATCGAAGCTCTAAAAGCCGCCCTTAAAAGAAAAAGAAAAAAAATCGCCATTTTATTTAATACTTGAATAGTCGGTCACTAACTGATCCGCATTCACGCAGGAAAATAATTACTTGTCACCTGATGCGGTTTTTGAGGTCTTCACAGAGTTTATAAACCTCGCCTTAAAAGCACAACGAGAGATAGCATCATTATTGAACAAGCCACTAAATAAAATTAAGACGCCATAAATCTACCAGCAGGAGAGCGATCCAAAATGCAGCTAAAATTGTAACAAGCGAGACTTATTCAGCTCGTCCATCGGCTCAGCCTTTCTCGGAAGCGCCATCCACACGCAGCGCCTCCTTCGTCAACGTGTAGGATGATGGTATCCGCACATCCTCCCTCAAGGGGCTCTCGGAACACTCTCTTCTCCTTGCATTTCCTAGGGCTCCATCCTTACAATATTCTTCACTCTTACCGTGCAGGATAATATTCCCTTGCATTTCTCAGAACTCCATCCTCACATTCGACTCTCCCCCCTTGTCGTGCAGGGAATCAATCCTTAACATACATCTCCTTTTCAATCTGCTACCGACGCTCATGACACTTCTCCTCCTTGAAGGATGAAAGAAATTCCTCCACTCCACTCCTCCCAATCCTTCCGTGCGACCATCATCCTCTCTTAATCTCCTTCATTCTACACCTCGCCCTCCTTCGAGTAAAACCGGGTTCCTCGTTCAACTTCAAAGGACCTCGGATTAGAGTTGTGCCATTTACACCTCCGTCGGGCTACCTGCTATCATCTACCTGGTAGTCTTGTCGTCGCGCCGCCCCCTGGTTATAGGCCTAGGTGCGAGTGAGTGACGGTGGCAGGCGACCGCGGCTGATGAGGGGTTACCTGCCCACAACACAATGCTAACTTGCCAACAATTTTCCATTTCATTCGGAATTTGAATGGTAGGGACATGTTCACATACCAAACAAAATTATAAATTCCCCCTTAACATCGTTAATTAATGGAGATAAAGATCAGTAATACACCTCGTAAATAGTTTTTTACACGAAAGGGGATTCGCTACTAACATGATCAACCATAGTAAAAAAGGGCTTTCCTAACGAGCTGAAAGATTTTTTTCTCCTCTTCATTCCCCCTCTTCTCCCAAACTTTGCTTTACTTTGCTGAAAGATTTGGCCAAAGCTCTATCGGAAGAAACCAGAAAGATTCTAGTTCCAGGTGCAAGACCCACTTGGCGAGGCGAAGAGGCAGCTGAGGCCGAGGCAGCAGGAGAGAAGGCCGAGCTAGTGACTCCATAAAAAAGGCCCATATAAGAGAGAACAGCTTCGAGCCATACAGCAGCCTCCTCTTGTGCCCTGAATAGGGCTATGGCTCCTTCTAGGCTAAGTGCATAATCGCTCGCCTTCCGTAACAGGCGCAGATTTCGCCTTTTTTGCGTCTCACTCCCCCCTCTTCCTCTTATTTTCGCAAATTCGCCCCCCAAAAAGTACCAAATTTGCAAGTGAATGTGATCGGGACCTCGACGTAACCACGCCAACGCCTACAACGTCAAGCGCACTCCGCCTACGCTCCCGTCCACAGCGTACTCGAGACGGGCAAGAGGGCCCTGCTGGTCGTACCCTGACCCAAACCCTGGACGCATCGGAGAGGACCCCGACCAAGACCCTAGGATGGCTAGGGTCCTCCGCGGATGGCGGGCACCGGAGGGACCACAATAAAAGACCCGATGAGGTAATTAACACATAAACACGTCTCCCGAAAATTGCTTCTGAGGTTTTCCTTCTCCCTCTTTTCGGGGTCTATTTTCTAACCATTTCCCTTTTCAAAACAGGACAGCCGATATTTCAGGCCGATGTTTATTCATCAAGCCGTGGTGAGGATATCCTTTACATCCTCAACCAGTCCTGTTCCTACGTGCTGGTTTGAAGGATCCTCAGGCAGTGAAAACACGGCCAGTAGTAAAATGTAATGTTGAAGTGATTAAGCGCTCGATCAAAAAGAAATAATAATTATATCCACGATCGATATACTAATTAAGCTGTCTCTTACTCATTTAGCACTTCAAGATTACGCAAAACATTATGACTACCGTAAAAAGAACAAGTCGAGTAAATCATTAACTATTAGATATTACCGCAAAAATATACAACATGTTATACCCCGCCGCGGCAACGTGACACCAAACCCCAGCTTCGCTTCGCCGCGAAAGCAATAATTATACATATAGTTTCCTCCACAGCAACAATTAACTTTTTCCCATGAGATTAAAATATATACTCTAGAAATCCATGTAACCAGTTAAATACCATGTTGTACGCACAACTTGGCGCATAATGAACGGCCGACATGAGGCTGGGTTCTCGCCTGCTGCCCGATGGTCCGTACTTAAACCCTATAATGGCAGGGTTTAGCACACGTAACCCTTCCGTAGTAGCTAATTAAAAACCTTCTTTACCCTGCCTTCGAGTCTCGTCGAGAGCATGTCCAACTTTGAGGAACATCGACCCTTGTCTTCTAATTATACGCTGTTTATTCTGTCTAGAAATTTTACACGTGTAGTTCAAAACTCGTCCCTACTCTTGGGAATCCTGATAGAGTAAAAGGTAACTGTGCATAAAATAAATCTTGCCGATTGTCGACGGGGCAAATACAACTAACAATGGCCGCAAACAACGTTAAAAAAAGTCAAGGTGACTTCAGTGGGGGACAGTATCAAGATTACACGCACGATATCATTAATATGCAATCATCGGGCATCACAGAGTGTAGAAATCTCATATCAAGACCGCGCTGTCGACGTCGCCAGCGTAATCTTCTCACGCCAACGCGACGCAGTCCCCTGCCATGCTAAGAACACCTGCTTTCGAACTCGTGCTACTGACGTGTTAGACATGCAGCATCAGCATGGTCACCCGCAAAGGATGCCGACAATTGATTGCCTGCGCCGAATGCTGCAAGCACAGAGCACTGCGTTTCAGAGGAGAGCCGGGCAATGCAGGGCGTTACAAGCCAGAGCGGCGTCGAGGTAGCGAGGTAACCGGGACGACCATGAGCGAGGAATATTTAGGTGTCACCTCCAGGTCCTTCCCCCCACCCGGTAATTAGGTGACGGAGGCGCCGTAATGACAGCCTTACCTGGAGACCTCGAGCTTGTTAACTGTCCTGAGACGTCGACGACTGTTAGCCTGCCACTTGGCGAGGTCTTGTTAATTGCTTGCGACAAAGGAACTATCATCGAGCTACACGACAAACGGCTTCAAACTTTCTCCCTAAACACTTACAGTCAGGAGAGATTAAAGAAAGGCTTTCACGGAGAACAAGTGCGAAGACGAACAATAACACATTTCTAACGCGTCCTTAATATAGATAATAAATGGGAACTTCCACCTGGACATGCATGCATATATATTCCACATCACACAGTCTCACTTGAGAGGAAGTGAGGAGGTGGGCGGTGGCTTTGATCAAACCATCTACCTTTTATAATCTAAGCATTACTACCGTCTTCCTGACTCCATAATAAGAACCTCTGGAGAGGCTTCGCACACGTAGCATTCTACTCCTTTAACAAACGCGTACAGCAATGCGGAAGGCAGAACGATAGCATGTAAGAAGACAACAGAAAACGTTGTAGAGCAAGAAAAAAAAGTAAAACCAAATCTCCAGATCTAATAACACCCGCAAAAAAATAAATAAAAAGAGAATTACGATAAGGAAATCTTAATCACTTAGTCTTTAGCGCTGATGACGCGCGTCGAGGCACAAAGAAGCGAA
>BOPN01000681.1:75000-80000 GCA_017312705.2 Penaeus japonicus | reverse complement strand
TCTGTGGGGGAGGGAGGGGTGAGGAAGAGAGGAAGGAAGGAGAAGGGAGGAGGAAGGAGGAGGAGGAGGGAGGGAACGAGAATTGAGAGAAAAAGAGAAAGAGAAGAGAAGAAAAGAAAAGAGAAGAGAAAGAGAAAGAGAGAGAGAGAGAGAGAGAGAGAGAGAGAGAGAGAGAAGAGAGAGGAAGAGAGAGAGAGAGAGAGAGAGAGAGAGAGAGAGAAGAGAGAGAGGAGAGAGAGGAGAAAGAAGAAAAAGAAGAAGAAGAAGAAGAAGAAGAAGAAGAAGAAGAAAGAGAGAGAGGAGAAGAAGAAGAAGAGAAGAGAAGAAGAAGAAGAAGAAGAGAAGAAGAAGAAGAAGAAGAAGAAGAAGAAGAAGAAGAAGAGAGAAAGAGAGAGAGAAGAGAGAAGAAAGAAGAAAGAAGAAGAAGAAGAAAGAAGAAGAGAAAAGAGAAAGAGAAAGAGAAAGAGAGAAAGAAAAAGAAAGAGAAAGAAAGAGAGAAAGAGAAAAAGAGAGAATACTAATATCAACTATGAAAGCTCGAGGCCACAGACAGAGGTCTACCTGCCCGTTGCCAGGAGGAGGCCGGGGCTGCAGCGGCGAGTTGAGCGTGCAGCGCCATACTAATAAGTTTCGCCGTCGTAGTAATAGTAGCTGTGGCTCCTTGAGATGCCCGGGCCAGCACCGGAGACCCATGGTTAAGCAATTTACAGCACCAGAAGTAAGTGGCGTGCGTTCCTGTGTGGTTGGGGGATCAGAGGGTAGTGTGGTACGCGACTTGTGTTCCTGCGTGTGCTGTGTGGCCGATGATCAAGGGGTGTTAACCTGAAGAACACGTTTCTGGTCTCGTCTGGCGACCGGGTACTGTGCGCTGATTATATCAAATCATACGCGAATCACAACTTACTACTGAAGCTAACCAACTACAGAATATACCATACATAAAAATAGAAAAAAATAACGGAAAATGTAACGGTCAATTATGTAAACAATGCTAACGAAGAGGGAATATTTTAAGCCATACGGTACGGTACGGTACGGTACATCTCATCCCTAGTGGCAATGGGGTACATAATGATAATTTTTATGAAGGAATGTGTATTTATGTGTATGTAACGAACGAGAGAGCCCGGCCACACCTGTGACTGCAGGTATGTGCGTTTTACTGCGTAATCGTAAAACGTAATTTATTCATGTATTCCTCCCGGGCAGCAGCGTGCTATACGAAATCGCGGGGACATCCTACATATTCTACACGAGGACGCCGCCACGGAATGATGATCCGTGATGTAATAAATCTGAATTTAAAAAGTTTCTTTGCTTAATGGCGAGGGGTTGGGTTACGATAATGACTTCGTTATAAAGGCTTAATTAATTTTCCCGGTGAGATTAATGTTCTCGTGAGCTCGGGTGACGGCTGGTAATGCGCGAGTCTGGATGTGCCCCTCAAGACCTCGTCATACTATAATTATCACCCGCCCAGCCATCTGTCTGTCTGTCTTGCCTGTCCGCCTGTCGCCCCAGCACGCGCCTGACCCCGAGTCCTGTCGCCCAACACGTAGGCCTAAGGGTCTGCGGACCCGTAGTAGGGAACGGCTACACACTGCACGGGGTCACTCTACAGAAAAAAAATATTCAAATGTCTTGCACATAATTTCTGTAGAAGGTGTACATGCATATGTACATGCACGCGCACATACACAATCACACACAAAACATACACATTTGTGCGTGTTCGTGTTCGTGTTCATGTGCGTGTTCGTGTTCGTGTTCATGTGCGCGTGCGTGTTCATGTGCGTGTGCGTGTGCGTGTGCGTATGAGTGTGCGTGTGCGTGTGTGTGCTCAGTCCCCCAAATAAACGAATCATCAAGCGGGTGACCCGCATCATGTTAATGTCAGTCAATCTTTCAAATCAATCAAGGACTGGAGGCCTGTAAAACGTTTAATAGCCAACTGCCACGACAACAATGGACCGACATATATATCTCTCGTAAAAAAAGAAAGTAAAAAATCATTCAATCTTTTTCTCTTCACATTTTTTTGCGAGTCACAGATACAATTTCGTTAATTGTAGGCCTGGTGACGGCGCGACCTGGGAGGAACTTATTGGGGGTAGGAAGATAAGGGGGGAGGGGGGAGGCATAGGTAGATATACAGAGAGAGAGAGAGAGAGAGAGAGAGAGAGAGAGAGAGAGAGAGAGAGAGAGAGAGAGAGAGAGAGAGAGAGAGAAAGAGAGAGAAAGAGAGAAAGAGAGAGAAAGAGAGAGAAAGAGAAAGAAAGAGAGAAAGAGAGAGAGAGAGTAAAACAATATCAACTATGAAAGCTCGAGGCCACAGACAGAGGTCTACCTGCCCGTTGCCAGGAGGAGGCCGGGGCTGCAGCGGCGAGTTGAGCGTGCAGCGCCATACTAATAAGTTTCGCCGTCGTAGTAATAGTAGCTGTGGCTCCTTGAGATGCCCGGGCCAGCACCGGAGACCCATGGTTAAGCAATTTACAGCACCAGAAGTAAGTGGCGTGCGTTGCTGTGTGGTTGGGGGATCAGAGGGTAGTGTGGTACGCGACTTGTGTTCCTGCGTGTGCTGTGTGGCCGATGATCAAGGGGTGTTAACCTGAAGAACACGTTTCTGGTCTCGTCTGGCGACCGGGTACTGAGCGCTGATTATATCAAATCATACGCGAATCACAACTTACTACTGAAGCTAACCAACTACAGAATATACCATACATAAAAATAGAAAAAAATAACGGAAAATGTAACGGTCAATTATGTAAACAATGCTAACGAAGAGGGAATATTTTAAGCCATACGGTACGGTACGGTACGGTACATCTCATCCCTAGTGGCAATGGGGTACATAATGATAATTTTATGAAGGAATGTGTATTTATGTGTATGTAACGAACGAGAGACCCCGGCCACACCTGTGACTGCAGGTATGTGCGTTTTACCGCGTAATCGTAAAACGTAATTTATTCATGTATTCCTCCCGGGCAGCAGCGTGCTATACGAAATCGCGGGGACATCCTACATATCCTACACGAGGACGCCGCCACGGGATGATGATCCGTGATGTAATAAATCTGAATTTAAAAAGTTTCTTTGCTTAATGGCGAGGGGTTGGGTTACGATAATGACTTCGTTATAAAGGCTTAATTAATTTTCCCGGTGAGATTAATGTTCTCGTGAGCTCGGGTGACGGCTGGTAATGCGCGAGTCTGGATGTGCCCCTCAAGACCTCGTCATACTATAATTATCACCCGCCCAGCCATCTGTCTGTCTGTCTTGCCTGTCCGCCTGTCGCTCCAGCACGCGCCTGACCCCAAGTCCTGTCGCCCAACACGTAGGCCTAAGGGTCTGCGGACCCGTAGTAGGGAACGGCTACACATTGCACGGGGTCACTCTACAGAAAAAAAATATTCAAATGTCTTGCACATAATTTCTGTAGAAGGTGTACATGCATATGTACATGCACGCGCACACACACAATCACACACAAAACATACACATTTGTGCGTGTTCGTGTTCGTGTTCATGTGCGTGTGCGTGTTCATGTTCATGTGCGTGTGCGTGTGCGTGTTCATGTTCATGTGCGTGTGCGTGTGCGTGTGCGTGCTCAGTCCCCCAAATAAACGAATCTTCAAGCGGGTGACCCGCATCATGTTAATGTCAGTCAATCTTTCAAATCAATCAAGGACTGGAGGCCTGTAAAACGTTTAATAGCCAGCTGCCACGACAACAATGGACCGACATATATATCTCTCGTAAAAAAAGAAAGTAAAAAATCATTCAATCTTTTTCTCTTCACATTTTTTTGCGAGTCACAGATACAATTTCGTTAATTGTAGGCCTGGTGACGGCGCGACCTGGGAGGAACTTATTGGGGGTAGGAAGATAAGGGGGGAGGGGGGAGGCATAGGTAGATATACAGAGAGAGAGAGAGAGAGAGAGAGAGAGAGAGAGAGAGAGAGAGAGAGAGAGAGAGAGAGAGAAGAAGAAAAAGAAGAAGAGAGAGAGAAGAAGAAGAAGAAGAAGAAGAAGAGAGAAGAAGAAGAAGAAGAAGAAGAAAAGAAGAAGAGAGAGAGAGAGAAAGAAGAAGAAAGAAGAAGAAAAGAAAGAGAGAAGAAGAAGAAAGAAGAAAAGAGAGAAAGAAGAAGAGAGAAAGAGAGAGAGAGAGAGAAGAAGAAGAAGAGAGAGAGAGAGAGAGAGAGAGAGAGAGAGAGAGAGAGAGAGAGAGAGAGAGAGAGAGAGAGAGAGAGAGAGAGAGAGAGAGAGAGAGAGAGGCGGCCGGACGCATAAGGGCAGGCAGGAGGCACTGGGTCTAAGGGGTCAAGAACTGATTAATTGGTTCGCGCGACGCACTGCCCTTGAGGTCTGGAATCGGCGGAGGGAAAGATGGATGGGTGGATGGATTAAAGGATGGACTGACGTACAAACGGCTGGGTGGATGGTTAAATGGATGGATGGATGTATGGATGTATGGATGAATAGATGGATGGACTGGCGCACAGACGGATGGATTGGTGTATTCATGGATGAACTGAAGTAAAGCTGAAGTTAAGTCGGTTGGATGAATGGATGAACGGATGGGTGAAGGGGCCATATCGTAGATGAGAGAGAGAGAGAGAGAGAGAGAGAGAGAGAGAGAGAGAGAGAGAGAGAGAGAGAGGGGGGGGGGGGGGGTTAGGAGGTCCTATGCCATGGGTGAAGGGTTGATGCTGGAAGGTGGTTGATATCACCCAGAAAAAGGTAAATTGGTAAACGTGCGACATGGTTCTGTGACATGAGTCAGAAAAAAAAATGCAAATTCTCACTTCCAGGCAAGTTCGAGGGACAACCTATACAGAGACGAGTATTTACGAGGGTGTGAGTTAACAGGAGAAGGAGGGATGGGTGGGGGAGGGAGGGGTAAGGGGAAGATAGGCAGGTGGTAGGTGGTTGGTGGTAGGTGGTAGGTAGCGAAGGTACTACACACAAATTTACATTAGGTTGCCGTGGTTACC
>BOPN01000681.1:67500-70000 GCA_017312705.2 Penaeus japonicus | reverse complement strand
GCTTGATACCAGGACACCACACAATCTGACCATCAGTTACCTATACATTATCGCATATAAAAATATATACTGATTCCTTTTTGAATGCATTAAACTTTATTTCCAATTTTCCAATCTCTAAAAAAAATACGAAGAAATTACCCACGCCATTTACAACAGAAGTTACACACACAAAAAAAGGAAGAGATACACATCTCGTAGGATTACTTAATTACTACTCCATTCCTTTACGCAATGTAGCTTTCGACACATAACACAAACAAAGCAAAACTATTATCGAACAAAAGTCACGACATACGCAGTAACTATCCTTAAAAGACCATTCCCTAAAATTTACGTTAAACGAGAGAAATACTTTTCTGTTTCATACAAGAAAAAGACCCTTACATCTACTGGTCTTTCCTCTTCCAGGGGAACGGACGCCTCGCCTCACCTCGCCTCTCGCTCGCCCGTCACACAATCCATCTCTCGGTCCATCAGTCTATCCACTCAACTCTGGCCAGCGGTCAATCACTCAACCGGCCACCAAAATCCCACAACAGTTTGGCAGGAGGAACCTCAGGTCGACCGACATGCGCCCTTCAGCTTCAGTGTGTGTGTGACGCGAAGGGTCTTTGTGCGACGCTGATGGAGGCGCTCCTTGAGGTTCCTCCAACACCGTCGATTCGGCCGCATTCGAGCTCCTTGATTACGGAACGTCGAGATGGGGGTAATTATTATTTTCCCCGCTGTTTTAGCCAAGTGGCTGTGACCGACCGCGGGGACTTTCCGAGGGGGGGGGGGGATCACGTCTCTCCCGCATTATCTCGGATCCAACCTGAAGACCGTCTTTGATCCTGAGCTCCATCATCATCATGAACAACAAACACGCGGCCGCTAACCATCCGAGATAAATCATCCGGCGTCGGGAAGGCACTTTCGCTAATCGCAATTTAATAAAGCGGTAAATCAACGCGGCCATTACGCCGCGGAGATGTTTACCCAAACTACGCTGTGAAACCTAGTTCATACTCCCTAATTACCAGCACGCCATAAATCAGTTACGGCTTGACACAATCTTCTCGCTAAAGCTCTCGCCGAGAGACGTAACACCCAACATAAATCAACATACTGTACAAGCAAGGTTCGTAATTTTCCCAAAACAGAGCCTTATTTTCTTTTCTTCGTTTTACAATGCGTCTAAAACAACTCCTTTGTCCTTCGTGCCAGGCGACCTTTGAGCTCGATCGCCTATCGGAACGGGAACGAAGAATGCACTTAACGATCGTCAGAAACCGAAGCACAAGCAATTACCGCGTTATCATGTACCGAGCCCATGGCCGCAACAGCCCCCCCTCCCCCCCGCTCCGCCGCCTTTCGGTTCAGTCCGCCATCTGCCTGTCCTTCTCCCTCCTCCTCCTCCTTGGGTTCCACCTGGCCTTGCCCGCCTCCGTCGCCTCCGCCGCCTCCACCTGGACGCCTCGAGGAACCCAACACCAACGACCGTTAATGAGAGCATCAATACCTGTCCCTGGCACGAGCCGGAATAAAGCGCTCGTCCTATATATTACCAATCGCGATCTCCAACCTGAGACACTTTTTTTCTTCTTCTTTCCTCCGCAAATCCCCCCCCCCCCCCCCCCCCAAAAAAAAAAAAAATCCTCCAAATATCAGTGCGTTCGGGATAACTCCGCAGCAGCAGATTCCAGCAGTTTCGGGGTGGCTGAGCCTAGAGGTGAGTCAGTAGTGTCCGACATCTGGCCAAGGGATCGTAAATGTCTCTGGTAATGATGTCACGCTCGATCATTGTCCCTTGGCGGTCACCGTGCCAGCCCAGCCGGGAGTCAGCCTTGGAATGCTTGTTTCTGGCGAGCTCTTCGGGATGGAGGAACGGGAGAGGGAGGGAGGGAGGGAGGGAGGGAGGGAGGGAGGGAGGGAGGGAGGGAGGGAGGGGGCGGGGCGGGAACCCCGACCCAGGGCAGCACCCAGGGCAGCACCTAGCCAAGGGGCGCGACCGGGAGGGAGAAAGGAGGGGGGAAGGAGAGAGAGGGGATATATATATATATATATATATATATATATATATATATATATATATATAGAGAGAGAGAGAGAGAGAGAGAGAGAGAGAGAGAGAGAGAGAGAGAGAGAGAGAGAGAGAGAAAGAGAGAGAGAGAGAGAGAGAGAGAGAGAGAGAGAGAGAGAGAGGAGTATAGAGAGAGAGAAAGAAAGAAAGAGAGAGAAGAGAGAGAGAGATAGTATTAGTCAGAGAGAGAGAGAGAGAGAGAGAGAGAGAGAGAGAGAGAGAGAGAGAGAGAGAGAGAGAGAGAGAGAGAGAGAGAGAGAGAGAGAGATAAAGGGGCGGGAGAGAATAGCTCTCAAGTACTTACCCACAATCGAATTTTAAATATAGGACGAGCATAATCTTTATCTCTGGGCGCAAGATAAATATCACTGAAGTTTCTAGTGGCTTGAATATTTAAAAGGAACCAAATAAATCCCAAGTCCAGTTAGCATAAAC
>BOPN01000681.1:52500-55000 GCA_017312705.2 Penaeus japonicus | reverse complement strand
ATGGCTCGACATTATCATAATCTTATTCAGGTATTAGAAGCATCACTAGCGACCTTAACCCCGGCCGCGGCGGAGTATTTAGGAATGCCTCGTTCTATAGGCCTACCAAACTACCACTAAGCTATTTAGGAATAGGGTATGAACTCAATATTGAAATCCTACCTGAGCACTCCATGCATTCACCATAACGGTATAAAAAATGGTTACTCAGTCCACTACCGTTACTGATTCTGTGACTAGTGTATACATGAGTTTATGTACCACGTTATTATTTTTTTTTTTTTTTTAACTTACTTACTTACATACTTCCAACTCTGCCTTTACCACACTTCCTGGATTTGTGATATTACTATTACTTTAATACTGATCATTTTTTTCTCTCTCTCTAGCAGCAACACCAACTACTTATCAATTCAAGACTATTTTTTATACGATATTCTTGGATATAAGTAGAAATATAACACAATGTTATAAAAAAAAAAAGTCAGCGATTAAAACACCTAATAATGTTCCCCTTAACATCTAACTGTACATACACCTCACGCTCACACTGTACACAATACCCACTGTTCAATTAATGTACAAATCACCACATTAGATTCTAATCTCTGGAGTATAAATCACCCGTCTCCCCCTTTCCCCCCTTCCCCTCCCCCTCCCCCCCCCTCCTAAAAGCAGCATCGTACAGGTGGGACGTTAATTAATTTGGGTCATTCATTATCTCCCTACCCCCCCAAACACTCCTAACCCCCCCCCCCCCCAGCCCGCACTACCTCGCCGGATGTTGCTGGATTTGTTTTTTGTTTTTTGTTTGTTACCTTCTTGTGATGCTATCGAGAGACCCTCGTGAGGGATGTGAATGGAGCGGATCTTCCCTTTGGAGGAGGTGAAGAAAGGGAGGGAGGAGATGGGCGAAGAAAAAAGAAAAGAGAAAAAAAAGGATGAAGATAAAAAAGACGAAATTAATGGGAGAAAAGATGGAGACAAAAAAAGTAAAATAAGGGAGAGAAAAGAAATGGAGAGGAAGAAAAGAAAAAAAGAAAGAGATGAAGAAAAACGGAGATGAAAAAGTAAAAGAAAAACAGATGAAGACAAAAAGGGAAAAAAAGAGAGATGGAGACGGAAATGAAAAAGAACAGGGGGAAAAGAAGAGGACCAAATAAGAGAAAGAGAAAGGGGAAAGAGAACAAGAGAGAAGGCGAACAGAGAGACTTAGATGAGAAAGAAGACTGTCAAAGGAACTCAGATACTTCAAGAACCCGAAAGTAACAACCAATAACAACCTAAAATAACAACCCTAAATTTACAACCAATCGCAATTCACAACGTTCCATACACTCCCATCTCCCCCCCCCCACACACACGCACACATCGCTGCCCTGCCTTGGTCTGCCCTGGATCAAACTCGGCTCAGATTTCCCACGACCTTTGACCTCGAGTGTAGGCAGGTAAGGCACCTTCCCGCACACCCACGCGCACTGTAGCAACGCATACGTACTACAGGTCTACGGATTATATTCTTTTCGTGAAAAAGAGTGAAGGGAGGGGAGGAAAGGGAAGGGAAGGGAGGGAGAGAAGGGACAGAGGGAGAAAGGGAGGAAGGGAGGAAGGGAGGAAGGGAGGGAGGGAGAGGTAGAGAGAGAGAGGGGGGGAGTAAGGGAGAGAGAGTGAGAGAGAGGGAGGGAGTGAGAGTGAGAGAGAGAGAGAGAGAGAGAGAGAGAGAGAGAGAGAGAGAGAGAGAGAGAGAGAGAGAGAGAGAGAGAGAGAGAGAGAGAGAGAGAGAGAGAGAAAGAGAGAAAGAAGAAGAGAGAGAGAGAGAGAGAGAGAGAGAGAGAGAGAGAGAGAGAGAGAGAGAGAGAGAGAGAAAGAGAGAGAGAGAGAGAGGGAGGGAGGGAGGGAGGGAGGGAGGGAGGGAGAGAGGGAGAGAGGGAGGGAGAGCGAGAAGAGAGAGAGAATAGATCTGTCTATACATCACACACATACACCTCCATCGCAGACGAAGATGGACAACGCCCACTCTTCGTGCTTGTGTTGAAAGTGAAGGCAGGCGAAGGGTAAGAAGGGAAGAGGGTAAGAAGGGAGGTAGGGGAGGGGGAGGGATAGAAAGAGGACGATGGGGTAAGGGAGGGGGGAGTAGGAGGAAGAGGAAGAGAAAAAAGGAGGAGGTAGAGGAGGAAGTGGAGAGGGATGAGGAGGAGTAGAGGGAGGTGAAAGTGGAGAAAAAGGAAAATGAGAACAAGAAGACGAACAAAAAGAAGAAGAAGAAAAAGAAAAGAATAACAAAAACTAGAAAAAAGTAGGAGTGTGAGGAGGATAGTGAGGAGGAAAGTGAGGAGGAGGAGGAGGAGGAGGAGGAGGAGTAGAGTGTTATATTGTCATTAGTAACACCTTCGTAACTCTCCCACGACCCTCACCCTCACCCCCACCCGTCGTAATGACCCCCCCCCCCAACAGGTGACCCCCCCTCACCCCCACCGCCCGAGACAATGACCGATCCCGT